>NW_020870031.1:25000-30000 GCF_003789085.1 Penaeus vannamei
AATTTTCAGTTTTGTTTCTTCACTTTTTGCAAGACAATTAACAGTGAAATTACATCACCCAGACGCTTTCAAAGGGATTCCTCCAAAGAAAAAAAAAATGAGACGCACACCTTACTAAGTTCTCGCATTCACACACATACTTTCATACTCTCATACTCATACTTATACTCACTACACTCACTCACACTCACACTCACACACATTCACGCGCACGGCACACACAAACACACACAACACACACACACACACACACACACACACACACACACACACACACACACACACATACACACATACACATACACATACACATACACACACACACACACATTCGCACCTTTTTAATTTACTGATTTTTACTCTACTTGTTCGTCTCCATTTTCATATTTTCCTCAATTCAAAGTTGTTCTTTCTCTTTCTCTTCTTTTGTGTTTCTTTTATCCGTCAATTATTATTTTTTTCTTTTTTTTTTCTTTTGTTTTCTCCCTCTGCTTCTGCTTTGTCTGTCTTCTCAGTGTACTACATTATCTCTTTATTACTCTTTCTTTATAACCCTTTTCTCTCTCAATCTTCTTTTCTTCTCTTTATCGTGTCTTGTCTCTGTCGCCTTCTTGCGCTGTGAAAGTGACGGCCATTCATTCTCTCTCTCATTTCCCCCTTCGCTCCGCCTCCAGTTATCCATCGTTATCCTCATTCCTTCTTTCTACAGATCCTAACTTCTCTTCTCTTCTCTGCTTCGTAAATATCTTTTCTTCTTGTAATCGCTATCCCCTGTCCCTTCCTTTCCTCTCTTCTTGCCCTTGTTCTCTGTCTCTTTTCACTCTTTCGCTAAGATTGTGTCATCTCGTTTTCTTGTCTCGTTATTTTCTTCTCCCTTCTCTCTTTCTATTTCCAATCCCTTCCCTTCCCGCCTCTTTCCTTTCTCCCCCCCCTCAGATCATGCACTTCCTTGGCCTTCTTCTTCATTTGCCTTTCATTCCTTTTTCTTCTTCCCTCTCGCCTCCCCACAAGTCTTCCCCTCTATCTATCGCCCATCCCCTCTCCTCCCGTTTCCCTCTTCCCCTCCCCCTCAGTGCATGCTCTCCGTCCCCATCTTTCCTTCCTCCCCTCTCAGAAAATGCCCCGTCCCCCTCCCCCCCTCCCTCTCAGAAAATGCCCCTTCTCCCCTCCCCCTTTTGGATCATGTTCTCCTCTCACCCCGCCTTATTCCCTTTAGATTGCACTCCCCTTTCCCCTCCCTCCCGACCCCCTTAGTCTTGCTCCCCTCTCCCTCTTCCCTTAGATTGCACCTCCCCTTTCCCCCTTCCCTACCCCCTTAGATCTTGTTGCCCTCTCCCCCCCTCTTCGCCCCTGTCCCCTCTAGATCGTGCTCCCCTTCCCGCCCCCCGTCCCTTAGATCGTGCTCCCTCTCCCCCCTCCCCGATCGCCCCTTAGACCTTGCTCCCTCTCGCCCCCTAAGTTGTGCTCATCCTTCTCCCCCTCTCCTTAGATCGTGCTCCCCTCCTCCCCATCCTCCCCTCCCCCCGAACCCCCTTAGATCCTGCTCCCCTCTCCCCTCCTCTCCCGCCCGGCTTAGACCTTGCCTCTCCCCTCTCGCCCCTAAGATCGTGCTCTCGCTTCTCCCCTCCCTTAGAATCTTGCTCGTCTCCCATCTTGCCCTCAGATGGTGCTCCCCCCTCCCCCTCCCGAGCCCCTTAGACTCTTTGCTCCACCCATCCCCTCTTTCCCTCAGATCTTGGCCCTCCCCGGCCTCCTTCCGAGCCCTTAGATCTTGCTCCCCTCTCCCCTCTTCCCCTCAGATGGCTGCTTCCCTCTCCCGCCAGACTCCCCGAGCCCCTTAGATCTTCTCCCCGCCCGTCTTCCGCCAACGATGTGCTCCCCATCCCCCTCTCCGGCCTTCAGATTTGTCCCTTCCGTCTCCTTCAGATCGTGCTCCCCTCTCCCCCTCCCCGAGCCCCTGTTAGATTCTTGCTCCCCTCTTCCCTCAGATCGTGCTCCCCTCTCCCCTCCCCGAGCCCCTTAGATCTGCTCCCCTCTCCCCTCTTCCCCTCAGAATCGTGCCCTCTCCCCTCTCCCCCTCTCCCCCTCCTCCCCTCAGAATCTTGCTGCCCTCTCCCCCTCCTCCCCCCAGATCCTCCCCTCTCCCTCCGAGCCCCGTTAGAATCTTCTCCCCTCTCCCCCTCTTTCCCCTCAGATCGTGCTCCCCCCTCCCCTCGGTCCTCCGAGCCCCGAGCCCTTTAGATCTTGCCTCCCCTCTCCTCTCTCGTCTCAGATGATCGTGCTCCCCTCTGCCCCTCCCCAGCCCCTTAGATCTTGCTCCCTCTCCCCTTCCCTCAGATCGTGCTCCTCTCCCCTTCCCTACCCCGAGCCCCTTAGATCTTGCTCCCCTCTCCCCTCTTCCCCTCAGATCGTGCTCCCCTCTCCCCCTCCCCGAGCCCTTAGATCTTGCCTCCCCTCTCCCCTCTTCCCCTCAGATCGTGCTCCCCTCTCCCCCTCCCGAGCCCCTTAGATCTTGCTCCTCTCCCTCTTCCCCTCAGATCGTGCTCCCCTCTCCTCCCTCCCCGAGCCCTTAGAATCTTGCCACCCCTCTCCCCTCTTCCCAGATCGTGCTCCCCTCTCCCCTCCCCGAGCCCCTTAGATCTTGCTCCCCTCTCCCTCTCCCTCAGATCCTCCCCTCTCCCCCTCCCGAGCCCCTTACTCCCTAGATCTGCTCCCCTCTCCCCCCTCCCGAGCCCCTTAGATCTTGCTCCCCTCTCCCCTCTTCCCCTCAGATCGTGCTCCCTCTCCCCCTCCCCGACCCCCCTTAGTTGCTCCCCTCTCGCCCCCTAGAGTCTCTCCCTTCCCCCTCTCCCTTAGATCTTGCTCCCCTCTCCCTCGTCCCTCAGATCGTGCTCCCTCTCCCCCTCTCCCCTTAGATCTTGCTCCCTCTCCCCCCTCCCCGAGCCCCTTAAGATCTTGCTCCCCTCTCCCCTCTTCCCCTCTCAGATCGTGCTCCCCTCTCCCCCCTCCCCCCTCCCCGAGCCCCTTAGATCTTGCTCCCCTCTCCCCTCGTCCCCTCGTCCCCTCAGATCGCGCCCTCCCCGCCTGACACAATGGCTGGGTCAATACGGCAGCAATTTTCATTATTATCTCACACCTTGGACGGCGCCGCGTACTTGCCTCGGCCGTCAGGAAAACTTTCGCTCACTCTTTCGCCCCGTGGCTCCTCTGTCGCTCCCCATCTCTCCTTTTTCTCTCTCTCCGTCTCTCTTCTTTCTTTTCTCTCTCTTTCTCTTTCGCTCGGTACCCTCTCCCTTCCTAACCCTCCCTGTTTCATACACGCATGCACATAAACACTTTTATTTCTTTATTAATTTCTTTATTTCTTTCGCTCTGTTTCCTCACCCCTCTTCTCTCTCTCTCTCTCTCTCTCTCTCTCTCTCTCTCTCTCTCTCTCTCTCTCTCTCTCTCTCTCTCTCTCTCTCTCTCTCTCTCTCTCTCTCTCTCTCTCTCTCTCTCTCTCAGTTCACATCGTCCTGTACTTTCTTAATTTGTTAAGCGATGGAGGGTCAGCTGACCTGAGTTACGACAGGAGTTACGTTCGCGCAACTCCGGCCATAGATTCAGGAAACGTGTTCAAAATGCACCGAGGTAAATCACGTTTATCGTTGCGGTGGTCGTAACTCGGCGAGAGCGCGCCGCCCAACGCCCGCGCCCGTTCGTCCCTCCCATCCGTCTCCCCGGATGGGCGGCGGTGGCTCTCGCGGCGTCCATCAGGTGTGCATCGGGGTGATTAGCGTCGCGGGAGCCAGGTACTCCTCGCCGTGTTTCATCGCGTTCCGTGATCATGCGCCGCCGCCGTCGCCGCCTGCCTCGTGAATCGCCCGGCGGGAGGACGGCGGTGGCGCGGGGGGGGGGGGCGGTCACGTCCCGCCGCCGTCGCTGGCCGGGGCTGACCCTGGTTTATTTCATTTTTGTGTCTTTCTTTCTTGATCTATCTATCTATCTATCTATATACTGTATATATAATGTATGTATATGTATATTGATTATTTTTTTGTGCTTTTATTTTTTGGTTTTGTCTTAATTTTGTTTTTGTCTTTTTTTTGGTTTGTGCATGTTTTTTGTTCAAATTATTTATCTTTATACATTTTTCATTTGTCTTTATTCTTTGATATTCGACTTTATTTGTTACTTGTATTTGTCTTTATTCTTTTTTCTTTGGGCGGGAGCAGAGGGCGGGTGAAGGGGGTGGGTGGGGTGGGCGGGAGGGGCTGTGATGCCAGAGAGCCGCAGGTGCACTCTCGCGGGATGGGCGGCCGATGGATGCGGATGGGCGTACGGGCGGATGCATTCGTCTCCGATGCGTTCGCTGGTGGTGAATGTTTTCTTGATTTCCCCTTTTTTTGCTCTCACTTTTGCTCTCACTCTTACGCTGACCCTTACTCTTGCTCTCGCTGTTGCTCTTCATCTTGCTCTTATTTTTTCGGTCTTACTTTTACTCTCATTTCTCTTATTACTTTCGGTCTTACTTTTACTCTCATTCGCTCTCTTATTCTTACTTTCCCTTTTACTCTCATCTCTCTTATCTTACTTTCTCTTACTTCTTCTCTCTCTTATTCTTACTCTCCCTCTTACTCTCTGTATTATGTCATCGTAAGGTTTCGTCGAATCTCTCTCTGCGGTCATTCAGGTGCGTGTCGGCGGCGGGGGGGGGGGGGGAGGGGGGCAAGGGAGGGAGGGAGGGTTAGGGTGAGGGAGAGAGGGAGGGAAGGAGGGAGGGTTAGGGTGAGGGAGAGAGGGAGGGAAGGAGGGAGGGTTAGGGTGAGGGAGAGAGGGAGGGTTAGGGTGAGGGAGAGGGGAGGGAGGGAGATGAGGGAGGAGATGGTGACGAAAGAGAGAGAGGGGAGGGGGAGATGAGAGAGGAGGGGAGGGGTAAGGGGGAGGGGGAGCTATGTTGGATGATGTATGGGCCGGGGCGTTTGGGCGCGATGGGCGAGACACAGCTTGAAAAGGGTTCC
>NW_020870031.1:35000-50000 GCF_003789085.1 Penaeus vannamei
CTTGAACAGAACAACCTTTGTCGTATGATGGAACCGACTTCTCAATACGCTGACACGGAGGGCTCCAGGCTCCTCTCTCTGTCCTCTGTCTCTCTTCCTCCTTCCTCTTCTCTCTCTCTCTCTCTCTCTCTCCTCTCTCTCTCTCTCTCTCTCTCCTCTCTCTCTCTCTCTCTCTCTCTCTCTCTCTCTCTCTCTCTCTCTCTCTCTCTCTCTCTCTCTCGAGTTTGGAGCGAATTGGCTTGGTTCATTTATGTTAATTTTTGTTTCTTGTGTCGTGGCTTTTGTCTTATTGAGAATGGGATTGAATCGAGAGAAAGAGAAATTACGAAGGAAAGAGAATAGAGAAATGATAAGAAAGAGATACGATGAAGAGAAAAAAATGACTATAACGAGAGAATGAAGATGGGAAAAGAAAGAAGGTAAGAAAGAGCGAAAGTTAGAAAGAAAAAAATAGGAAAGAGAAAAGAAGAAAGTAGAGAAGAAGAGAGAATGTTAGAAAGAAAAGAAGAAAGTAGACAAGAGGAGAGAAAAATAAGAAAGATGGGCAACGGAGTATTAAAAGGAAAAACGCAAGAGCAAGGTGTCACGGGAACTTTTACGAGGGGCGTGGAGGATGAGGTAGTGGGGGGGGGGAGGGGAGTCATAGAGTATAAAACAAGGTGAAAAGAAAAAAAGAAAAGACAAAAAAAAAGAAAAGAAAAGTGTCTTAAAATCCAGATGAAGCTTTAATGAAAATCGATCTCAGGGGCTGGACCGGAAGACAGGAGAGTAGGGGGTGGGGGGTAGGGGAGGAAGGGGAGAGGGTGAAATGGAGTGAGAGGGGAGGGGGGAGGGGGGGGATGTAGTTAAGCTTTACCTGGAATTTGTTCAAAGGTGTTTAGAGAGATAATGGGCGCGGGAAAAAAGAAGAATGGGCGAGAGGTGGAAAACAAGACGAGGAAAAGAATGGGAAGCTGACGGGGATGGATGGCCGCTGAGCACGTGATCGCTCCTTCAGAGGGGAGGGCGGCGAGGGGAAAGGGGGGAGGGGAGATGAGGGAGAGAGAAGGAAAGGGGAGGTGAGGGAGAGAGAAGGAGGGGGGGGGGGAAGGTGAAGGAGGGAGGCCAGCGAAGGTGGTAAGGAAAAAAAGGAGAGGGAGAGAGGGAGAGGGAGGGAGAGAGAAAAAGAAAGAAAGAAGGGAAATATATGTGACAGAGGTAAGTGAATAAGGGAGAAAGGGAGGGAGGAGTGAAGCAAGGGGTCTTTCTTCAAGAGATTATGCCCCCTTTTATGAGTTGCAAGATTGTTATTGTAAAATTTGATTTGCTGGAAAATAAATGTAACATCGATCTGCCTTCGAGTTTGTTTTTTTCATTTATTTGAAGTTGACATCTGTGTTCTGGCTTTCCTGCGATTTCATTTATTCAAGCTCCTCCCTCTTACATTTTTTAACGGCCATTCTCTTTCACATGATCGTTAGCGCTATTTTCGTTTTCGGAAAATTATTTGAGTTACATTCCATTTTTTGAAATTCATTCGATTTCAGAACCACTTTTTTATAGATTTTTTGTTGATTGTTTTTTTTTTTTCCTCTTTTCGTTATTCTTTTTACCTCTTATTTCCTGGGCTTTGAAATTAACTTTTTTTTTTAAAATTCACATCAAGTTGGTAAATTAACTTTTTTTATTCACTTCAAGTTGGGTAAATTTCTGCTCACAGACAGGTTTTAATTGAATTTATTGCCGGACATGCGAGCAGAGTGGCTGAAACCAAGGAAATTCAATATACAGGGAGTGGGTGGCAGCATATTCATCGATTCCTGCTCATTTGATTATTTTTACAATTCGTAGGCGGGGGTTCTACTCCGCTCTCTACTCCTCCCGCTCCACACTCCCGCTTTCCGTTGTCTTCTCTCTCTCTCTCTCTCTCTCCCTCTCTCTCTCTCTCTCTCTCTCTCTCTCTCTCTCTCTCTCTCTCTCTCTCTCTCTCTCTCTCTCTCTCTCTCTCTTCTCTCTCTCTCTCTCTCCCTCTCTCTCTCTCTTCCACTTCGCATTGTCTCCTGTCTTCCCACTTTGTTCTTCCCACTCCTCTCTCTCCACTTCCGATTTCTCACTCCTCGTTGTTCATTTTCCACTCCTCTCTCCCCACTCTCTCATCCTACTCCCTATTCCTCACTCGTCTCTCCCCACTCCCACTCTTCGCTCTTCATGCCCCACTCATCACCTCTCTCTCCCACCCCACTCTCACTTCTCTCATCCTACTCCTATCTCATCGCTCATCCTACCCCCTATTCCTCACTCGTCTCTCCCCACTTCCCACTCTTCGCTCTTCCATCCCCACTTCCCACTTCATCACCTCTCTCTCCTCATTTCCCCACTCCCCTCGTCACACCCCCACTCTGCTTTAGCCCACTCTCACTCCACACCCTCACTCCCACACTCCTTCTCATCACCCCTCACTTTTCCACTCCCCACTCCGCTCTAGCCACTCCCTACTACCCACCCTCATCAAGAAGGAGAAGAGAGAGAGAGGAGAGAGGAGATAGAAGAGAGAGAGAGAGAGAGAGAGAGGAAGAGAGAGAGAGAGAGAGAGGAGAGAGAGAGAGAAGAGAAGAGAGAGGAGAGAGAGAAAGAGAAGAAGAAGAGAGGAAGATAGAGAGAGAGAGAGAGAGAGAGAGAGAGAGAGAGAGAGAGAGATTACAGTAGCCCTTTATTTTTTTATTTCATTTTTTTTTTTTTTACACTATAAGGAGCGGCCGAATGGCGAGAGACCATTTAAGAAAAAGGGAGGGGGTGGGGGGGTAGGGGGGGGAGTGAGAAGGCCCCAGAGAGCGGCTCAATTAACGTGGTTGGTCTCAAAGGGAGCATTACGGAGTGTGAGAGGTTGTTTATTCAGAGGAGTCGGTAATGGAGGAGGGGAGAGGGGAGGGAGGAGGAGGAGGAGGGGAGGGAAGGAGGAGGGAGGGGAGAGGGAAGGGGGAGGGAAGGAGGAGAAGAGGAGGGAGAAGGAGAGGAGAGAGGAGGAAGGGGGAGGGTAGAGGAGTAAGGGAGAGAGGAGGAGGAAGTGGGAGAGGGGAAGGGACAAAAAGGATGGAGGCGACGAGGGGGTTAGACAAGGGGAGAAGGTGAGGTGAGGACAAGGTTGTTCCCCTCAAGGCGGTGCGCTGCGGCCGCCCCTCTCTCCGGCTCCCCCGCCCGCGCCGCTCGTGCTGACGGGAGGCTTCATGACGAACACGTGTGGCGGGTGGGGGGAATGGGGGTTGGGGTGGGGGGGGGCGGTGGGGATGAGCTACAGCATTTGGCTCTGAGATGGCGCGGGTTGAGCAACATCAAGCATCATTATCATTATCGTTAATGATATTTTTAATGATGTTACTACTATTATTATTTTGTTAGGTTTATGTTACTGTTACTGCTACTACTGTTACTTACCTGCATGCATGCATATGTGTGTGTGTGTGTGGTGTGTGTGTGTGTGTGCTGTGTGTTTCGTGTGCGTGTTTTTTTGCTTAGGCAAAGCATGGTAACGAAGTGCGATCCTTCCCTCCGCAGCTGAAAAATCCAATTAACGACATCCTATTCGTCAGTTTAGAAAAATCCTTCCGGACCCTCGAAATCGCTCCGTATTTTGTTAGCTAAAAAAAATCTCCATAAATAATGAAGGCTTAGAGTGGGCCGCAGTTTGTGTTTACTCAGGTAGTGCGGTGAGGGCGAGGGCGGGGAGGGGGTTGAAGGGGGGGAGGGGAGAGGGGAGGCAGCTCTGGCCAGGCGTCAGACCAGGTGCTCTTCTTGGGCCTTCGTGGGGTGGCTTAGACTTCGTAGGTTTAGGATTTCGTGGGTTTTGGATCTCCTGGGTCTTGGTCTTGGACTTCGCTGGGTCTTGGACTTCGCTGGGTCTTGGACTTCGCTGGGTCTTTGACTTGGCTGGGTCTCGGGACTTTATGGGTTTGGAATTCCATGGGTCTTTGACTTGTGGAATTTTGGTCTTCTTGGGTCTTGGACTTCGTACCTCTTTGGATCTTGGACTTCTTAGAACTTTCAGGTCTTGACACTTCTTGAGACGTTATACGTCTCTGGGCTTTGTACTTCCTTGTGGCTTGTACTTCGTGGCATTTACGTTTTGTGGGCTCTTGTACTATGTTCGCAGAGACAAGCTTGCTTTTGTTGTTATTGGAGTCACGTTTTGTTGCGTTGATGACTAGAGAAAAAAAAAATCGATTATAGGATAGAAGAATATATAAGAAAAATAGGCAAAGAGATGGAAATTAGAAAAAATTGGCAAGAGGATACAAGAATAATTGAGATAAAGAGAAAAGAAAAAAATAAGTGAACAGGCTAATTTACATGAAGGTGGGGAGGGGGGGGGTCCAGCTGAGATCCCCGGGCGCGGACTCGGTGGCGAAGGTGCTTCCGGATGCCGCAGTGGGCGGAGGTTAGTCAGGTCGGCTGTCAAGAGGCGTGTTGGTGGGCGTAGGCGGGCTGTTAGTATACACGAGCACCTCACGCGCTTCTTGTTTACGTCTGCCCGCCGCCCTGCCATAAGCCAAGCCGCCCGAACTCACGCCCACTCATCCGCCCGCCCATGCATCCGTCCATGTACCTGAGCGCCCACTCGTATGGTCCATCTGGCCTTGTCCTCTTGGAGATGCCCATCCCGACACCCCTCTGCCCACAGGACCATGCCCCGCTCAGTGAAATGCCCATTCAAACACCCACATATCCGCCCATAGATCCACCCTTGACACCCTTTTAAACGCCCATGCAAACAGCCATCCATCCGTCCTTCTATCACACAACCGCCCATAGACACCGTACCGCCCATACACCGACCCATAGTCCCACCTACCGCCCATACACCGACCCATAGTCCCTCCTACCGCCCATACACCGACCCACAGTCCCACCTACCGCCCATACACCGACCCACAGTCCCACCTACCGCCCATACACCGACCCATAGTCCCACCTACCGCCCACGGGTTCACCTTCCCGCCCACCTAAACGCCCTTCCTGACGCCCGCGCTTTCCTCGAAGGAAGTTCCTCAGTTTCTTACTTGGAACAAGTAGATCCTGCAGCATACCTCTCACTCGTCTGCTCCTCTTTATTCTAAGAAGTGTGTGTATTATGTTTATCGGAGATTTGCTGCTGCTTCTTTCTTTCGCTGTTGCATAGTTTCGCTTTCGTTTCACACATTCCTTCTTTCCTCCTGTCTGTTTATTTCGAATTATTATAGCAGAAGTCCGTCATTTTCCCTCTTTTCATTCTCAGCCCCCCATTCTCTCTCTCTCTCTCTCTCTCTCTCTCTCTCTCTCTCTCTCTCTCTCTCTCTCTCTCTCTCTCTCTCTCTCTCTCTCTCTCTCTCTCTCTCTCCTCTCTCTCTCTCTCTCTCCCTCCCTCTCCCTCTCCCCTCCCTCTCCCTCCCCCTCCCTCCTCTCCCTCCCTCCCTCCCTCCCTCCCTCCCTCCCTCCTTCCCTTCTTCCCTCTTCCCTCTCCCCTCTGTCCCTCTCTTCTCCTCTCCCCTCTCCACTCTCTCCGTTTCCATTCCTTTCTTGCCTCCCTCTCCCTCTCTCTCTCTCTCTCTCTCTTTTTTCCTTTCTTCCCTCTCCTACCTCCCTCTCCCTCCTACCTCCCTCTTTCTCTTGCTTCCCTTCTTCCCTCTCCGTCCTACCTCCCCCTCCCTCAGATCTCCCTCTCTCTCTCTCTCTCCTTCTTGCCTCTTTCTCCCTCTTGTCTCCCTCCTTCTTTGCTTTTCCATGCCCCAAGGAACCGGGAGTTCAAACGGAGTCCGGAAAAAGATGCATTAAAAAAAGTTTGAAAGGTGTGATGTCGCGAATCCCCAAAAGATTGTTGAAAGGATATTTTGGTCGTCGCGCGGCAGAAGTTGGTCGCGCGACGTTGCTCGGAGACTGTGAACCAATCAGCTGTACCCCCCCCTCCTTCCTTCGCTGCCCCCCCCCCCTCCCCGTCACACACGACAGGGCTGGAGCTCACTGAGCGCGCGCTCGCCCGCACTCCTACTCTGCCAGCCTCAGAAGTTCTTTGCTGGGGACGTACTTTTTCTGTCAATATATTTTTTTTTTCTCTCTCTCTTTCCCATGCTGGCTTTTTGTGTCTTCCCATCCTCCCTTTCTTCTTTCCTTTTCCTTCCCCTCCCTCTCCTCCTCCCTTCCTTTTCCATCCTCTTCCCTCGTTCCTTTTTTTCTTTTCTTCCTTCCTCCCTCCTCTCTTCCTCCTTCCTTCTACCCAACGCCCTCTTCCCTCCCTCCGTCACTTCCTCCCTCTCTCCCTCACTTCCATCCTTCATTCCTTCCTTCCTTCATTCATTCTTCCCTCTATCGAACCCTATCTCTTCCCTCCCTCCCTCATTTGCTCCCCCCCCTCTTCTCCCTCCCTTCACCCTCCCTCCTCCCTCCTCTTCTTTCCTTCCTCCCTTCCTTCCTTTCCTTCCTTCCTTCCTTCCTTCCTTCCTTTTTCCTTTCCTTCCTTCCCTCCTTCCTTCCTTCCTTCCTTCCTTCCTCCTCCCCTCCCTTCTTCCTTCCTTCTTCCTTCCTTCCTTCCTTCAGGCTTGTTTTTTGGAAATGCCCAGCCGGGGCCCGAGCCTCCGATGCTGCCGTTTCTCCCCCGGAAGTTTATTTGATGACGAGCATCTGCCAGTGGGGGAGGGGCGGGGGGGCAGGGGAGTGGTGTGTGTGTGTGTGTGTGTGTGTGTGTGTGTGTGTGTGTGTGTGTGTGTGTGTGTGTGTGTGTGTGTGTGTGTGTGTCTTTGTGTGTCTGTCTGTATCTGTGTCTGTGTTTGTGTATCTGTTGGGTAAAGGGAGGCTAAGAAAGAAAGAGAGAGGGGAAATAAGGTAAAAAAGAAGGGAAAAAAACGGGAGACGGGAAAGAGGGTGTTGATGGGTAGGTGGGATAAGAGGGAAGGATGGGGCCTTGATGGGTAAGAGAGAGGGGAGTGGATTTGTGAAGATGGAAAGGTAAGAAAAGGGTAAGGTAAGGTGAGTTAAGGCAGTGTAGGGTAAAGAAGCGGGTAGATTAGGGTAGCACAGGTTAGAATTGACGAAGTTGGGTAAAGTTAAGTTACGTAAAGTAAGGTAAAGCGAAAGCCAAGGCAAAAGACAAAAATAAAGGTAATAATAAAGGTAGGGTAGGGTAGTTTTTGACTAAGATGGAAATTTTGTTCTTGCCTTCGAACTGATAACATTTCATACATTTGCATATTACCCGTTGATTAAAAAGTGTTTTCCTTTCAGGTGAGGGAACTGCGCTGACGTCACGTGCGTTTGGTGTTCGGGATCGACGTCGAAGGTACGGTTGTCTTCCCTCTTTTCTCACTCTTCTCTCATAGGCCGCTCCCTGTTCCTCGTTGCCTCCCTCTCTTTCGTTCTCTCTCTTAGTCTCTCCCTCTCTCTCCCTTAGTCTCTCTCTCTTCTCCTTAGTCTCTACCTCTCTCTCCTTAGTCTCTACCTCTCTCTCCCTCTTCTACTCTACCTCTCTCTCCTTAGTCTCACCTCTCTCTCCCTCTACTCTCTCTCTCTCTCTCTCTCTCTCTTCTCTCTCTCCTCTCTCTCTCTCTCTCTCTCTCTCTCTCTCTCTCTCTCTCTCTCTCTCTCTCTCTCTCTCCTCTCTCCTCCTCCTCCTCCTCCTCCTCCTCCTCCTCCTCCTCCTCCTCCTCCTCCTCCCCCTCCCTCCCATCCATCTCCCTCCCTTTCCCTCCCTCTCACACCCACTCAACGCTACACACACGCCCACTCCCTCTCCTTACGCCACTCGCCCTTCATCATCTCCGTGTGCCTACGCTATTCTCTCTTTTTTTTTACGTTATCACCAATAAAGAATGGGGGACAAAAATATACCAGTTGATAACAACAGCAGCAAAAAGAGGGTAATTCTTGCCCCGGGGCTGAATGGATATTGATCACAAGTTGCTCTTGGCGGGGCAATGCATGTTGATGGTACAGACAGATTCTGAAGAAAAGGATATATTTATGGCTTGGCGGAAGGATGGAGAAGGTTGTATGTGGATGGGGTTGGTGGTGGGTGTGGGATGGGTGTGGATGGGTGGAGGGAGGTTGGGAAGGGTGTGGTGGATGCTTGTAAGAAAGGGATGAATGGGGGAAAAATTAATAGATTTGGGAAAAGTTAAATGAACTGTAGGAAAAAAGGAAGGATAAGAGGCGTTTTGATTTTAAGTTTGAGAATAGAAAAAAATATATAAGTAAACAAAAAACAATAGATAAAAAGAACATGGGTTTGTATGACCTTTTTTTTACGTAACCTGTACTTAGAGGAGTTTCCCAATGTAACCGTGTATCCGTCTGATGAAAGTCCTTCCGAGTCACCTGATATTGGCGGAAAATAAGTGACTGAAGTATAGTTCCCAAGTGCCGCCGCGAACGTGGGCTTTTCTTATATCATTAATTATGATTGTTGATGATGTATTTATTAGGGTTTTCTTTTTTTCTTTTTTTGCTTGTTTCTGTATTTTATTTATGATTTAGTTTATTTGATTTTTTTTTAAAATTATATTTATTTGTTTATATTATTCATTTAATTGAGATTTTTGGTAATCTTATTAATTAATCTTTTTTGTTTTTTATTTCGTATTTTCCATTTTGCGACGTGGACACTGGCACAGTCAGGGACGCGCGCTCCCGTAGGTGCCAAGGTGCCACTTCCGGTTAGATGGGTTGGACGTCCGGTGGCATCCCTGCTGGGGTCCTGGCTCCGTCTCCTGCTTTGGGTTCTTGCGGTTGCTTGCGCGGGGTTTTGCATTCGTCGTCTTCTGGTGTTTGTTACGTTCAGGCATCGTATTTCGGGATTTGCAACGTTCAGTCATCGCATTGGGGAGTGATTTTTTAAAGTTCAGGTCATCACATTCAGGGATTTTTTTACATCGCATTCAGGGATTTTTTAAAGTTCAGTCATCGCACTCGGGGATTTTTAAAGTTCAGTCATCGCATTCAGGGATTTTTTTAAAGTTCAGTCATCGCATTCAGGGATTTTTTAAAGTTCAGTCATCGCATTCAGGGATTTTTTTAAAGTTCAGCATTCAGGGATTTTTTAAAGTTCAGTCATCGCACTTGGGATTTTTTACGTTCATCGCATTCTGGGATTTTTAAAGTTCAGTCGTCGCACTCGGGGATTTTTTAAAGTTCAAGTCATCGCATGGGGTTATTTGTTACGTTCAGATTTCTCATGGTGTGCGAGGGGCGAGGTGGAGGGGAGGTAGGTGGTAGGGGCGAGGGGGAGGGGAGCTACGGGGTAGGGAGAGGTATGGGTTTTAAGGGAATGTTCACTTATGTTTCCTCGTGAATTTGGTGTTCAGATTTGTTCTTTGATTTTGGTGATTTGATGTGGCGAAAGAACGGCGTGGGGACAGGAGATAATTGCTGTGTAGTATTAGATGATTAGAAGCGTTATGCAAATTGGTATGCGGCCTCATTTGAAGGTTTGTTTGGAATAGTTTTCTTCTTATTTGTGTACTGGTATTTGGAAGTATGTTTTGAATAAGAATGTTTAAGTAAAGCACAGAATTAGGGAGCGCGCACTTACGGCATCTTCCGCGCGGCTTTCTTCCTCTCTTCCGGAGGCCATCTTGAGGCGTCCCCCTCCACCTCCTTCTCTCCCACCTCCGCTTCCGCTTGACCTTTCTCCTCCATTTCCACCTCCTCTTCCGCCCACTTTCTCCTCACTTTCCACCTCCACTTTCTCCTCCACTTCCACTCCACTTTCTCCTCCACTTCCACCTCCACTTTCTCCTCCACTTCCACCTCCTCCTTCACTTAGACCTCCACCTCCTTCACCTAGACCTCCACCTCCTTCACCTCCACCTCCTCCTCCACTTCCACCTCCTCCTTCACTTAGACCTTCACCTCCACCTCCTCCACCTCCTTCACCTCCACCTTCCACCTCCTTCACCTCCACCCACCTCCACCTCCACCTCCACCACCTCCACACCTCCACCTCCTCCTTCACCTAAACCACCTCCACCTCCACCTCCTTCACCTCCACCTCCACCTCCTTCACCTCCACCTCCACCTCCACCTCCGCCTCCTCGATCGGCGCGGAACCGTTCGAAATATCGCCCGTAAATAATGTCAGCCCCGGATATCGATCTTGAGTATGGCCGAGTAAACTATTCAGCCCCGAGTATTGGCGAGTCCGGTCTTTTTCCTCAACTTCTTAAGGTTACGGCGTCCGGGTCACATGAATGATTGCGGGGCCGGATCAATACGCGCGCATTATTCGGTTTTCCCCTGTGTTGTTTTTCTCTGTTTTTCTGTTTTTTTTTTTTTTTTTCTTTCGGGATGTTTTTTATTTGATTTTTTTTCGTGTGTGTTTATTTCTGTGTTTTGTTTTCTTTTGGTATTATTTGGATGAGTGTTTTTTTTTTTTTTTTTTTTTTTTCTTGGTCAGGATGAGGGTTTACGTGAGACGGAATGGAGGGCTGTCGACGCGGATGATGTGGGAGGTAAAGAGGGAAAACGAGAGAAGGGTAAAATAGATGAAAAAGGAGAGAGAGAGAGAGAGAGAGAGAGAGAGAGAGAGAGAGAGAGAGAGAGAGAGAGAGAGAAGAGAGAGAGAGAGAGAGAGGAGGGGAGGGGAGGGAGGGGGAGGGTGAGGTGAGACAGGGAGAGGGAGAAGAAGGAGAAGGGAGGGATAAAGAGAAACGATGAAATAGGAAGATAGAGAAAAGATAGGAAAAACGAGAAAGTGAAACAGAGAAGAGAGAGAGAGAGAGAGAGAAGAGAGAGAGAGAGAGAGGAGAGAGAGAGAGAGAGAGAGAGAGAGAGAGAGAGAGAGATTAATGATAATAATTTGGTTGGACTACTTACCCGAAAACCAACAAGAAGGACAAGATTAATAACACGTCATTACTATGGCTTTTTTTTTGTATCGTTATATCGATTTTCCGAGAGACATACACACGAGAAAAAAAATTACAGGTAATGCATGTTTTATGATCTTTAATTGCTGACCTTCTCTGTGAATGTCCGTCTTCTGGACAAGGAAATGCTTCCGTTGTCGGTTTTTAATTAATATGATAATGGTTTTGATTGTTTTTTTCTTTCTTTCTTTCTTTCTTTTTCGACTATTGTACCCTTTATTACCTTCTTGTACCGTTACGGACCCCCTCCCCCTCCCCCGCCCACCATGGCTAAACAAACTGATTTACAATGCAAATGATATACTAATTATGAAAAGACCGCGTGGCAGGAGTGTTGGTCAATACGAATTTAATAGATTCGAATTTAAACGAATAAAAAAAGATGATTTGATAACAAATTGCTTTAAGAATACACAACGTAATGTTTGTTCACGTACCCTCATGATCTATGTCGCGGACCCCAGTTTGGACAACGCTAATATATGGTAGATCCGTCGCTGTTGGAACAGATGGATAGCTTGTGAGGGTCGGTGATGGCCGTGTCAACATGTGCACTTGAGGGTCTGAGTGCATACAGGAGGCGTGGGTGGTGGTAGACAGTGGGCGTGGGTGGTGATAGACTGCCACGTACATGAGGCGGGTTAGGGTGTGGAAAGTACCAGGGTGGTGTCTTTTCGTACGTGCGTTCATCCGTATGTGGGTGTATTTAGAGATATATAATGCATATATTTATACTCTCCATCTGTCCGTCTCTCTCTCTCTCTCTCTCTCTCTCTCTCTCTCTCTCTCTCTCTCTCTCTCTCTCTCTCTCTCTCTCTCTCTCTCTCTCTCTCTCTCTCTCTCTCTCTCTCTCTCTCTCTCTCTCACACACACACACACACACACACACACACACACACACACACACACACACACACACACACACACACACACACACACACACACACACACACACACACACATTCACACCTCGCACACACAAACCCAAACTCAAACTCATTTATTCACTCAAACTCAGTCACTCACTCACCGACACACCTATATATCTCGGCATGCATGACATATTCTGCTTGACGCCTTCACCACAAATAGTGAATTAAGCGCCCTTGTATTTGACTGTTTTATTGTATATAATGAGTAATAGGTTCTATTAGAACGGTACAGAAGCAATTTATTTTCTACTAACG
This sequence comes from Penaeus vannamei, assembly GCF_003789085.1. Taxonomy (NCBI): domain Eukaryota; kingdom Metazoa; phylum Arthropoda; class Malacostraca; order Decapoda; family Penaeidae; genus Penaeus; species Penaeus vannamei. The sequence continues at coordinate 47,053 of NW_020870031.1, forward strand.
AAAAGCATGTTTATGGTCCGGAATTAGTGTTTGTTATATATTTAAGGTGGAACAGTCGCGTTACAAATCAGCTGTTCCCGGCGTTGCAAATCAGCTGTTCCCGGCGTTACAAATCAGCTGTTCCGCGTTACAAATCAGCTGTTCCCGGCGTTACAAATCAGCTGTTCCCGGCGTTGCAAATCAGCTGTTACAATCAACAATCAGCTGTTCCCGAGAAAAAAGAATAGAAGGTCGGGAAGTGTGGAAAGGATTTGATGTGAGGATAATTTACACGAGGTTTGTCGATGTCTTTGTGTTGTTGGTGGATTAATTTAGCGCAGTGGAGCAGGGGTGCGTGGGAGTGGGTTGGGGGAGGGGAGGGTGGGAGAAGGAGAAGTGTTGTGGGGGAGGGAAGGGAGGGTGGTAATGACGGAAGGGTTGATGTGGGTTGGGGTGGATGGGGATAATCGGGGTGGAGGTGGAGGTGAGGGTGAGGTGGAGTGAGGTGAGGTGAGGTTTAGGTGGAGGTTGGAGGAAGAGGTGAGGGTGGAGGTGGAGGAGAGGGGAGGACATCGAGGAGGATGAGGTGGTGGTGATGGAGGTGGGTTGAAGTTGGCGGCGGAGACAAGGTTAATAGGTTTAAGTATGTGGGGGGGGGAGGTTACGCTGTTGGGGGGGGGGGGGAATTTCGCCCCTGGCGGCAGCGCGGCCGGCGATGATATCTGTATCGCGTGACGCGCCTGACACCTTGCCGGAGGTCAAGACGCCGGTGCAGCTTCTGCCTTTTGGTGTCAGACCACTTGGGCTGTGTTGAGTGTATATAGATAGATAGATAGATGTACATATGTACGCACACACACACACACACACACACACACACACACACACACACACACACACACACACACACACACACACACACACACACACACACACAACACACACACACATTATATATGTATGTATGTATATGTATATATTATATATATATATATAATATATATATATATATATATATATATATATATATTATATATATTATATCTCTGTCTATCTATCTAGGTATTTATAGGTATGCATGTATAAATTTATATATATATATATATATATATATATATATATATATATATATATATATATATATATATATATTATGTATAATATATAATATATATATATATAATATATATATTTATATGATGTGTATGCCTTATAAAGATATGCATATAGATACGCCCAAGGCCGGTTCTGAAGGCCGCGGCGTCCGCCCGCTCGCTCCTCCTTAATTGAGGAAACCAGCAGCCTCTCCGGCGCATCTCGACCACACACTCATGTCTCATTGAGCAAAGTTTATTCCGCGCGCCCTGTGGTAGCGCGTCTTTGCGCGTGTAGGATATAAACAAGGCCACGTGCTTCTTGTTGTGATGACGTCACAGGTAACTTCTACCTGGTTTACTCCAGTGGAAGCAACAGTCAAGCTATAAGAAGCTGCTCTATTTGTGAATGGCGGCAGAGAGCTGGCGTGTTTACGTTGGGCGCCACGCTGTCTTACACTACTTCGGGTTCCCACCGATATATTAAGCCCGGCATCCTACCACTTTTAACCTCGCAGGGGGGGAGCCTGTGTGCGATCCCTGAAATAACCGCCAGCGACGAGGCTCAAAACCCATCAACTATTTATGAAGCCGAACAGGTAAGGCACGTGCAGCGCCTCGGCCTTCCCGCCAACAGCGCCGCCCGCACCGCCCTCGTAACTTACCTGTCAGGCCCCTATTTTCGTCCGGATTCTACTGTCTCGCTGCCATTATTTATATTTTCGTCGCGCTATAGTGGGCGCGCGATAAGCAGCCTATCAAAAGGGGAAAAAATAGAGATACCAGGTGGTTGGTTGGCTACCTGTGCGCGCGGTGGGAGTGGGGGGAGGAGGAGGAGGGGGGGGGAAGCAGCGCCGGAAATAGGGAGGTCTAAAATACAACGGTCGGTGGTGTGGCCCTGACTGACACGCGGCGTTGGCTGCACTGTTACCTGGTTACGTGTCTGTTACCTGGCATTACCCGTGTTGCTTGGCTACGCTAATAAACCCGGTGTCCTCGTGCGTTGCGGCCCACTGGGTTAATTACCACGCGCTGTTATTCCTGTGCGCCATTAATAGCATCGGTAGGTTATCATTAATTGCGTGTATTATTTATAGAGTAATGACCTAGTCCTTGTTCGTGTGTCAGAGTTACTTTCTATTGGCATTACTTCTCGTTCCGTGGACTCGCTCAGCGTTTTGTAGTCCTTTCGCGCCCGCTCCTGCATTTGGGAAACAGTTTTATCCTTGGTACTTTTGTGTCGCAACAGGCTAGATTTTCTTGACATCACCCGGACGGAGAAAGGCGCGAGATGCCAACCACTTGTTTAGATTGCAAAGAATATATGGATTGCAACACACTGGTGCAGCGTGGGACGGGGGGGAGGGGCGGGGGTGGTGTGGGTGGCCGTGGTGGATGACCCCGCGATGTAAACACAGAAGTGGAGGAGGAGGGTACGGAAGGAGGGAGGGGGCGAGGGGCAGGGGCAGGGGGGCACGGGCAGGAGACACATCAGCTGAGCCAGCGAGGTGCAACTTTAGGCCCGGCCGCGGTTCTTGCTGCTGCTGCTGCTGCTGCGACCCCGGGCGGCTAATTTGAGAAGGCCATTTTGGGCCGATGATAATTCTAAATATACGTGGAAAGGTGAAGATTTAGCTCCGGGCGGGTACGAAGGTGTAGGGCAGGTCAGTGGCTCCTCTGGGGGCCTGTTTGGCGGGGCGCGGAGGCTGGAGCCGTCGGGGGCGAGTTTGGCCAGAGGGCGGCCGGGAGGAGGGGCCGCCGACGCCGCCGAACCGAGGCGGCTGGAGGGCCCCGCGGCGACGCTGGAAGCCGCGCCGCGCGCCCGCTGCGTTTGGAGGGACTTCTTTGAAGCACTTTCTGCATGTAGGTAAAGAC
>NW_020870031.1:55000-105000 GCF_003789085.1 Penaeus vannamei
TTATCCGTAGTGTTATCTTGCATGGCTTAGGAAATACAAGAAAAGATCCTCTTGGAACATACAGTGTTTAGTGTGTGTGTGTGTGTGTGTGTGTGTGTGTGTGTGTGTGTATGTTTGCGTCAGTGTCTGTGTCTGTATGTCAATCTATGCCCACGTTTGTGTGCGTATGGGTGCGTATTTGTATGTATGTCTCTGTATCTGTGTCTGTAAGCACAAGTATGCGTATGTGTGTTCGCATGTATACAAAGCCTCCGAACGTTCCTGGCGTCGCCCTCGCCGCCAGGACACGCGCTCGGCTCGGGTTCACTCGCCGGCGGGAGATTATTGCACTCTGTTGCATGCTCCTGATTTTAATGCTTGGGATTATGAGGCTTTTTGTGTGTTTAAAGGCTTTTAAGGGCTTGATCCCGCCTCCTCCTGTGTATTATTGTGAGTCCCGGTGTGTGTGTGTGTGTGTGTGTGTGTCCGTGCGTGACCGTGTCGATATATGTGCGTTTATGTGTGTCTGAGAGAAAGAGACAGACAGACAGACAGGGAGCGTACAGGAAAGACAAAGCGAAGGGAAAGGAGGAGGAGAAGGGAGCCCAATATTCTTCCGTAGGAGGGCGAGTGCCTTGGGTTAAGAGAAGGGAGGAATGCGTAGTAGGGACAGGGAGAGAGGAGAGGAAGGGGTAGGAGGAGAGGGAAGAGAGAGAGGAAGGGGTAGGGAGGGGAGAGGGAGAGAGAGAGGGAGTAGGGAGGGGAGAGAGCTAGAAGGAGAGGAGGGGGGTAGGAGCGAAGATCCTGAGGGTGGGAAGGCATTTCCTTGTTGCTATGGTAATCTTCATCTGTCTCTTTCTCCTTCTTTGAGACGCGTTTTCGCATTTCCTTTGTTTTAAAGTTGCCTTTTTAGATGATCTTGATTGTCTTTATAAGCAAAATGTTCTGCGCTTTACGTTTGCTTTTTATTGCTGTGTCGTCTTTTATTATATCGAATAACAGGAGTGATATTGGCAAATAACACCAGCGGCATTGGGAGAGAGAAGGAGACAGAATGATGGTAGAAGTAGAGAGAAAGGTGTTGAAGTGTCTTATGGCACGGAGGAAGTTTCCTTTAATTGCCTTTCCGTCGAGAAAACTTCGTTTGCGGGTGATTAGTTGATTGATTTTTTTTGTTTTTGTTTATATATTTTATTTATTTGTTTGTTTATGTATTTTTTTTAGTGAAGTGATGGCATTAAAGCGCCTATATCTGATTTAGATAAAGTCGTAATCAATTAGGTGTTTTTGTGTGTGAATTGCGTGGCGTTGTGTTGCGCTGTGTTGTATTATACTGTTGTTTTTTTTAAGTGTTTGTTCCTTTTTATAAATATTTTCCCCTCCATCTTCTCCCGCATGTTACATAAACCTCCACGCCAAAAAATTAAGGAAGTTATTGAGGAAGGAGCGAGGGGCGAGGAGGGCAGGGTAAGGGAAAGGCGGGGGAAGGGGGAAAGGGAGGGTATGGGGTCGGTATTGGATGGGGAGGGAAGGGTTCAGAGGAGGGGGGTGGGTTGGGGGTTCGTATAGGGTGGGGGGGGGGGAGGGTTCTGAGGAGGAGGGGGTGGGGGTTCCGCACGCGCGAGTGAGAGGAGAAGCAGCCGTGCAAGGCGTGCCCCATCCATCATGGTGCACGTGGAAGCTGTTCTCTCTTTGGAGTTTTTTTTTTTTCCTTGAGTCCCCCCCCTTCCTTTTTTCCATTTTTATTTTCTTTCCCCGTTTTCTTTTTTCTTTTTTTTCTGTTTCGTATTTCTTTTGGGGTTGATTGCTGCGTCTTTGAGGATTGAATTACTTTCCTTTGCTGTGTGTGTTTGAGCAGATTCTGTCAGGGATTGTGCGTTACCCTTTTCCTTCTTCCTCGGAGGCTGTGTCATTCTTTTATTTACCTTTTTTTTCTACGTATGTGTACTATTGCCATTGTTCTTGATTATATTATTATTGTTGTTGTTTTTTACTGGTTGCTGTTATTGTGTCATTATTATTATTATTTTTTTTTTTATCTTCATCGTCATAATCGCTACCATCAACATAGTCGTCGACATCATCATCGTCATCATCATTCATCATCATCATCATCAACATCTTCACTTCATCATCATCATCATCATCACCAACTTCATCATCATCATCATCATCATAATCATCATCATCATCAACATCATCATCATCATCTACATCATCATCATCACCAACTTCATCATCATCAACTTAAACATCATCATCATAATCATCATCATCACCAACTTCATCATCATCATCATCATCATCAACTTCATCATCATCATCATCATCATTCATCAACTTCATCATCATCATCATCATCAACTCATCATCATCATCATCATCATCATCATCAACATCATCATCATCATCATTCATCAATCATCATTAACTTCATCACCATCATCATCATCATCATCATCATCATCTTTATCATCATCACCAACATCATCATCATCTTTATCATCATCATCAACATCATCAACTTCATCATCATCATCATCATCATCATCATCAACTTCATCATCATCATCATCATCAACTTCATCATCATCATCATCAACTTCATCATCATCAACATCATCATCAACATCATTAACTTCATCACCATCATCATCATCATCACCATCATCATCATCATCTTTATCATCATCACCAACATCATCATCATCATCACCAACATCATCATCATCATCATCATCAACCTCATCATCGTTGTCGTCATCGCCGCCACCGCCTTCATCGCTAATTTTATGCCATTCGGTTTGACTTCATTGTGATCCTCCTTCCAGCGTGTTCATATCACCGCCACGCCGCGATTATTTATTTCCCGCGCGGGCGACCTCCGCTGCCTATTGTCAACTCACGCGTTGACGAGAACCGAAAGCGCGCCCCGTTGCCTCGGCCGCCCGTGCAGTTGCAGCCGCGGATTGAATGGCATGCAAGCGGTAGCACATGCATGTTCATGAGCGCGCCCCTTTAAGAGCTCGGGCCTAACAATGCAGGTCAGGACGGCCTCGCCACCCCCACGACCCGCGCCCAACACTTGTTTTGCAAAGTTGAGGGAGAGGGGAGGAGGGGGGAGGGAGGAAGGAGGGGAATACGGAAGGGAGGAGGAAGGAAGGAGAGTGGGAAGGGAGAGGGAAAGAAGGGGAGGGGTGCGAGGGAGAGGAGAGGGGGAGTGAGGGTGGAGGAAGGAGGGAAATACGGAAGGGAGGGAGGAAGGAAGGAGAGTGGGGAAGGAGAGGGAAGGAGAGGGGATGGGTGCGAGGGAAGGAAGGGGGAGTGAGGGTGGAGGAAGGAGGGGTAACGGAAGGGAGGAAGGAAGGAAGGAGAGTGGGGAAGGGAGAGGGAAGGAGGGGAGAGGGGGAGTGAGGGGGAGGAAGGAAGGAGAGTGGGAGGGAGGATGGGAGGAAGGGGTGAGAGTTCGAGTGAGGGGAAAGGAAAGGAAAGAGAGAGAGGAGGGGGATTGGGGAGGGATGATAGAGAGGCGATAAAGGGAAGGAAGTATAGGAGGGAGAGAGAGAGAGAATTAGGAAGGAAACAGTACGGGAGGAGGAGAAAGGAGAGAGAGAGGGGCAGAAGGAAGGAAGGCAGGAAAGGGAGGAAGGAAAGAGGGAGGAGAGATGTCTGGCTTGTCGTCTCTAATAGTAAGTAGGCTCAGCGGCATCAAGACAGCTGCAAGACTGTAGGCGGATCTGCCCACAGCTCCGCCAGATGTGTCACCTGCTGGATATCGAGCGCCGCTGAATAAGTCCAGAAGGAGACAGATCAGCATTCAGCAAGGGAAGGGGGGGGGAGAGGGTATAGAGAAGGGTGAGGTAAGGGGGAAGGAGGAGGGTGTGGATAGGGGGAAGGAGGGGAAGGAGGAGGAAGGTAAGGGGTATGGATAGGGGAGGGGAAAGGGAGGTATGGATAGGGGGAAGGTAACGGGGAGGGGGGAGGTAACGGTGAGGGAGGGAGGGAATGTATAGGGGGAAGGAGGGAGGGTATGGATAGCGAAGAAGGTAAGGGGGAGAGGAGGGAGGTATGGATAGGGGGTAAGGGGGGAGAGGGGAGGTATAGATAGGGATAAATACAAAGGGGAAGGAGGGGTGGTATACATGTGGATGAAGATAAAGGAGGAGGGGAGGGGGAAGGGGTTCGTTTGGTCTCCTTGACAGATGCAAAATACGGGATTGTGGGAGAGTGTGAATGCTTGAAAGCTTGGGAAAGGGCGCTTTGTGTGTTTGTGTGAATGTGTACGTCTATGACCGGGTACGTGTGCATGAATAGGTGTGTGAGTGGATGAATGTGTGTGTGTGCGTATGTATGAAGAGTTTTTGTTTTGCGTGCGGTGGTATCTGACAGCGGGTGGCGGGATAGCCAACTTCTGTGGGTTTATTTGTAGACAAGAAACACCTGAGAAGGGGGATTGATTTCAGGTGTTTAGTTGAATAAGGCGGGTCGAGCCCCCCCCTCTCTCTCTATCTATCTATCGATTTATATATTTATCTATCTATCTGTCTCTTTTTTCCTCCTTCCTCTTCTAAATATGATATTATATATAAGTATGTGTGTATGTATGTTTTTATATGTATATATAAACAGACATACATGCATACATTATATATATATATATATATATATATAATATATATATATATATATATATATATATATAATATATATTATATATATATATATATATATATATATATATATATATATAATATATAATATAATATATATATATATATATATATATATTATATATATATATATATATATATATATATATATATATATATATAGATATACTCTGATGTAAACAGATGAGATTACTTCCTTGAACCGTGCAGCGCAACATCAGCTAAGATATCCAGTGTACGATCCTGTGCAATTGCCAGTCCGCGGGTGAAGGAAGGTCGAAAACAGAGAGACGTGAACGCTACGACCTCGCTGACTGGGAAGACGACGACGACGACAACGAACGAGGGTGATGACGCTAGTGGAGGAGGAAGGGGAAGGTTAGAGATGGGAGGTTCGGGGGGGGGGGCGATAGGAAAGGGGTGAAGGGGTTGGATGTTGCAGCTGAGGGTCACGTGGTTGAGGGGATCGCATCCGGGGACTGTCGCCGCCCTCCCTTCGCCAGGTCGTGGAGGGATTTCCGGCATGCATAATTGCAGAGAAAGGGGGAGGGAGAGAAAGGGAAGGGGAGGGGACAGAGTCGAGGTAAGGGAAGGAGGATGGAGGAAAAAAGAAGAGGGGAAGGAAGGAGAAGATATAGGAAGGGGAGGATAGCGGAGCGCCGTATATCCCGTGTCCGTGCGGCGTCGGCCCGGGCGTTTCCTTGGGCGCAGGAGGGCGAGGGAATCTCCTCAGCAGCACACCTTACGGCAGGAGTCACGCACGTCTCGGGGCGTAAAGGATAATCGCGAGGGCGAGGCGTCGTCGAGGCGTTACGGAGGAAGGGTCGATGTCACGAAAGGAGGAGACGCGAGCCGTGATAAAGACGGCGTCACGTGCGGCCGCCAAATGACAGGGAGCGGGGGAATCCGTCGCTGCTGGAACTGAAGAAAAGAAGTAAAAAAAAAGAGGAAAAAAAGAAAACGCGTGCATGGAGATTGTGCATTTCGATAGCAAGCAAAGGCACGCGTCTGCAATTGCATGACAGTCGCGATGGCTCCGGCACAGTAAGCACACGTGAGTCAATTTGCGGAAGAGCTATGCCGTCGTATTTTCTTCCGCGGTTGCCTCCTTCCCGTTCTGAAAAGGGGGGGGGGGGGGGGAGAGAGAGGTGGTTGCCCGGACGTGTCAGAAGGACGACTATTGCGATGATGACTCCAGAGTGAGCAGCAACCACAGGGAGGAAGAAGGAGGCATGACCCAAGGGGGTGTTCCATGTACCCTTCGTGTGGACTGCTAGGATCCCCGGAAGGAGGGAGAAGCGGAGGGGGGGGGGCGTGCAGGAAGGAAGGACAAGCGTTTGTAGTGCGACGAAGGAAGGGGAAGGGGGAGGGGGTCGATCAAAGACGATATCATTGATTAATATGTGGAAGTGGAGTTGCTTGTCAGGGCTTGTAGCTTGCAGGAAAGTAAGGGGGGATAAGCGTCGGCTCATTAAGATGGCTGTCGAGACCCAGAGCATATTTCGTATTCCTGTTGGCTCCTCCCCTTTGCCTTTATCTGGAACCGGGAATAATTTTCTAAATCGATAAGAATGCACGGTGCACTTATAAGTATTTCCAAGTGGAGGTTTTGAACGTGCGAAGGCAAGAGCGGCAGCGGGAGGGGGAGGAGGGGGCGGAAGCAAAAAGGAGAGGGCGCAGAGGGCATGGTGATTCATGGGGAGGGCGAGGAGGAGGTCGTTTCAAAAAATGGAAAGATGTTTTGCTGTTTTGTGGGGCTTGCGTTGTGTGTGTGTGTGTGTGTGTGTGTGCGTGTGTGTGTGTTGTGTGTGTGTGTGTGTTGTGTGTGTTTGTGTGTGAGTGAGTGAGTGAGTGAGTGAGTGTTTGTTTGCTTGTTTGTATGTGTTTGTTAGTCTGTCTGTCAGCCTGCCTCGGTCTGTATGTATGGCTATGCCTGTCTTGGCGTGCGTATTATTGTGTGTATGTGTGTGTATGCCTTTGCCAGGATGCGTTTTACTCTGTTTATGTCTCTCCTCTCTTTTACGAGCCAGCGGGGCCTCGCTCTCTCCACACGACAGAATGAAATGATAATGAAGAGACAGATTTGAGAATGTGTCCGGGCATTTTTTTTTTTTCTTTCTTTTTCTTTTTCTTTTTTTTTTTTTTCTTTTTTCTTTTTTCTTTTTTCTTTTTTAAGCCGAGGGAGACTAAGCCACGCCCAGTCACGATACCAAAAACACATACCTACTCTCTCACCATCATTTAGATAAAGGGGAAGGGAAGGGGAGACAGAGACAGATAGATAAGGAGAGAGAAGCAAGGAATGATCGTGTGGAGAGGCAAAGGGGAGGACACGGACGGGGGACGAAAGGAGGGAAGGCGAATGTGATGATCGGTGGAGAGAAGGGAAGGGAAGAAGGAATAACAAGAGAGGAAGAAGGAAAGGGGAAGAAACCAGGAGGTAGAGGAGAAAATGGGTTGGAAAAGGAAGGGAGAAGGTGGAAGTGGATAGGAGGAAGGGAGGAACTAGGACGGCGGAGGAGCGGGAGAGAAGAATGAATGGCGAGAGAGGAAGACAAATGAAGAAGAAGAGGGGAGGGAGAACCAAGGAGGTAGATGAGAGAATGAAAAAGGAAGGGCGAGGGAGAAAAGGGTGTAAAAACTAGGACTAGGAATGGCGAGAGAGGAAGGGAGAAGAAAGGAGAAGAGAAGGAGAAACCAAGACGGCAGAGGAAAGACACAAGCGTAAGAGAGAGGCGAAAGAAACCGGAGGGAAGAAAGAGGGGAATAAGGAAGACCGAGAGAGGAAGGAGAGCGAGGAGGCGACGGCGGCGCACGTGGCTGGCGCATCCGTTGCACGCCGCATGTAAACACTCGCCCTCTTGGACGCCGACCAAAAATCCGCCGTTTCTTATTCACTGATTATTCATCTCCCTCTGTTTCTCCGACGTCTCATCTGGAGGAAGGGCGGAGGGCGTGTTTGTCAGCCTTCAGGTGGGCCCTCGTGATGATATCTGGCCTGCTCAGAACATACCTTGCTTCATTATATTTGTTCATATCCAGGTATGATAGATAGACATTGATATATATATATATATATATATATATATATATATATATATATATATATATATATATATATATATATAATGTATATATATATATATATATATATATATATATATATATATATATATATATATATATATATATATATATATGGTTGTGTGCGTGCGTGCGTGCGTGCGTGCGTGTGCGTGCGTGCGTGCGTGCGTGTTGTGCGTGCGTGTGTATTTATGTATAGACACAGTCATAAATACACATTCATGTAATCATAATCACCATTACAATTACAATTAGGCAATTGCTACCACCTTTGGATATACTGTATGTATGCAAGGTATATATATCATCGAGTACGTAATTATGACTTACAACTTAATAATTCGTGACGTGTTTATGTCTCGTGACCTCACTTTTTCTGCGGCTCCACCCCCTCCCTCTCATTCTTTTTTCTCTTTTTGCCTCAGTATCTGTCTCCCTTTTATCACTCTTTATCTCAGGTGGGCGCGAAAGAGCAGCGACAATGGGCGTGTGTGTGGTGGCGCCAGCATCGATCTCGTAATTCAGGTGCCCCCCCCACCCCCCCTTTCCTCTCCCTCCCTTCTTTCTGCCACCCCTCGTCTCCCTTTTCCTCCTCTTCATTTTCCCTCTCCTCCTCTCCTCGTACTTTCCCCTTCATTCTCCTTTGCTCTCCCTTATCCTCTCTCCCTCATTTCCCCTTCCTTTTTTCCCTCCCCCTCTTTTTCATTTCCCCAATCTCTCCCCTCTCCCTTTCCCACTTTTCCTTCCTCTCGTCTTCCTTCATTCACTTTCTCTCCCTTTTCCCTCTCTTCCTCATCCCCCTCTCCCCATTCACTCCCCACCTTCTCCCTTTTCCCCTCCCCCCTCTCGCCCTCTCCCCCTCTCCCCTACACCACCACTCGCCAACCAGATCGTTTTTTGTCGCCATCGTGGGGTAAGAGGAGGGGAGAAGGGGATGAGGGGGGAGAGGGGAAGGGTAAGGTGGTGAATGAGGGAGGAGGGAGTCGTAGGAAAGGGAGTTAAAGGGGTTAAAGGGATTTAATGCTTTAAATGCCCGTCTGCCACGCTGCTGCCCAGCTGACGAGGTACCCGCCCGTCCTGGGGCTTTTTTTCCCCCTCGAAGCAGCTGATGCCCGGTTATTTTTAAGTTTCGGGGAGGGAGGCGAAGGGGATTTAAATTTTGCGGATGAGCTTTCCCATTGCCCGTGTTGATTGTCCTCTTCATCTCCCACACATGCACGCACACGCACACGCACATACACGCACGCACAATCACATATACACACGCGCACGCACATACACACGTACATGCAGATAGACACATGCGCATGAACATACATACACACACGCGCACGCTCACACGCACACGCTCACGCACGCACACACACACACGCACACGCACACACACACGCGCATACGCACACGCGCGCATACGCACACACACACACACACACACCACACACACACACACACACACACACACACACACACACACACACACACACACACACACACACACACACACACACACACACACACCGCCTTGCACGAACACTTTCTTCCCTTCAGTCCCTGCTGCCGCTGCCCATCCCGCTGCCCATCACAGCCCTTCGCAGCCCTTCACACACGACACTCTCATCAACATTTCATCCTCATTTATTGTGTTTCCTTTCCTCATTGTTTTCTTCTCTCCTCTCTCTTCGTCTTCCTCTTTTCCCTCGTTCATCCTTTTTCCTTCCCCGTCCCCGTCTTTCGTTTTCTTGCCTCCCTTCTTTTTTTTTCTTTTCTTTCATCCTCTCGCTATTCTTATCGTCATTTTCCTTTCTTGTTTTCACTTTCTTCTTCTCCTCTTCTCCTTTTCCCTCCCTCTCTTTCTCCTTCGTTATTTGTGGCCTTCTTCCTCTCTCTTCCTTAGCCCTCATTTCTCGTTATCGTCTTCTTGTTCTTCTTCCTTTAATATGGACTTGTTTGTTCCTTACTTATCCGCGGTTTATTCTTTCGTTTCTTTATTCTGATCTCGTTATTATCGGTTTGTTTGTTGTTTACCCATTTGCTATGTACACGTTCATGTGTACTAATGTAGTATCAAATTATCTGCCGTCCTTTAACTTCATTTTCAACAGACTCTTGTGTCAATTGATTAAGTGGCCAATTACTCGTTTACGTTTCTCACTAATTATCTGTGGGTCTTATGCTGCCTCCTCCTTCCTTCCCCCCTCCTCTCATCTCCCTCCCCCGTCTTCCCTGCTCTCTCGAGTTTCCTCCTTCCTCCGTCTGTGTCTCTCCCTCGTTTCTCCTCCCGTCTCCCTCTCTCCTCTTCCCTCTTCTCTCTTTCTCCTTCGTTTTCCCTTCTTCCTCCCTCCTTCTTTTTCTTCCTTCTTCCATTTTTTTTTTCTGTCCATTGCATCCACGTCCCTGTTCATTTTTTAGCCTCACATCCTCCTTGTTCTACTTTGCCCCTTGCCTCATATTGACATCACACAAACAAACAAACAGAAACGTAAGCTCCCCCCCCCTCTCTCTCTCTCTCTCTCTCTCTCTCTCTCTCTCTCTCTCTCTCTCTCTCTCTCTCCTCTCTCTCTCTCTCTTCTCTCTCTCTCTCTCTCTCTCTCTCCCTCTCTCTCTCTCTCTCTCTCTCTCTCTCTCTCTCTCTCTCCCTCTCTCTCTCTTCTCTCTCTCTCTCTCTCTCTCTCTCTCTCTCTCCTCTCTCTCTCTCTCTCTCTCTCTCTCCCTCTCCCTCTCCCTCTCCCTCTCCCTCTCCTCTCCCTCTCCCTCTCCCTCTCCCTCTCCCTCTCCCTCTCCCTCTCCCCTCCCTCTCCCTCTCCCCTCCTTCCCTTTCTCTCCTCCTTCTTCTTCCTCCTACCCCTTCTCCTTCTCTCCTCTCTCTAAATGCAATCGCATTTATAAACATCCGTCTGTGCGTATTCATTTTGAGGAAGATACTTTGATATTATGGAGAAAGGGGGCGTTTTTTCCCATTTTTTTATGACGCAAACTCGTGTACGGGATTTTTATTGGTGAAATAAAAAAAAGTAAAGTGTGAGCATATCGTTTTTATGTTTGTAAAGGTATGTGCGTATGCTAATTTGTACATGCACATAAGAAAATAAAAGTCACGCATGCAGACTGACCGAAGAGGTGGGGGTGGGGGTGGGTGGGGTGGGGAAGACTTCATCTCTAAACACACGTGTATTAAATGCTATTTTCGACACATAGCGTCTCTCCTTTGCTTAATATGTTATTTATATCCTGACCAACCTATCGGAAAAAGCAAAAGGCCATGTATAGAAAAAAATAGAAGCTGAAGCAAAAGTTTGTTGCATTAATACGAAAACTTTTTTTTTTTTTGGTTAAAACACCTTTTCAATGATGGACAAATGAACCGATTTCTCAAGACAGGTCGGGAAGGTAAAAATATAAATGCTCATAACCTTTCATTTTATTGCACAATTTATATGCTTTAATCACTCATGGATTTGGTTATTGTTTTGCAGATATCATATCGCTGTTGCCTTTGTAAGTTCGAAGGAAGTTGAGAAGTTATTGGGTGATAGAAAATGGAGATTGAGAGATACAAAGAATAAGAAAGTTTTGAGTCGAATTTTTTGTAAACCTTTATTTTTTTCAACAGACTGACATTTGATATTGGAAAAAAAAGTAGAAAACATAAACTCAAAACAACATTATTTGATCAGCTTGATGGCGCGACGCCCCCCCCCTTTTTTTTTTTTTTTTTTTTTTTTTTTTTTTTTTTTTTTTTTTTTTTTACTCGGAAAAGAAGTAGCTTTGAAAAATGAAATAACTACAAGTTTGCCTTTGGAGAGCAGTTCAAGCCCTCGCGACAACCTGCACACCCGCTGCAATTCATCACTCCCCGCCTCGTTCATTGGCTGAGAGTGCTGAGGGAGAGAGGAGGGAGGGAGGGAGGAGGGGAGGGGAGGGTGGAGGAGGAGGGAGGGAGGAGAGTGGGGGAGGAGGAGAGGGGAGAGGGAAGGGAGGAGAGGGAGGGGAGGGAAGGTAGGGAGGGAGGGGGAGGATGGGAGGAAGGAGAGGGAAGGTAGGGAGGGAGGGAGGGAGGAAGGAGGGAGGAGAGGGTGGGATGGGGAGGGGGGAGGAGGGAGGGAAGAGGAGGAGGGAGGAGGGAGGGAAGGAAGGGAGGAGAGGAGAGGGAGGAAAGAAGAAAGGAGGGAGTGGGTGGGACAGAAACAGAGAGGGTAATAAGAGATGAAGGGAGCGAGTAAAGAAGAGAAGAAAAGCCGGAGAGAAGAAAGAATGGGAAGTAGAAAAAGAAGGAAGTAAAGATTATGGAAGTAAGGAGAAACGAAGGATGGAAGGAGGAAGGGAAGAAAGAAAAGGGAGGAGGAGGAGGGGCAAGCCAGAGCGAGGCCCGTGCAGTGGCAGAGACGGTGTCAACACAGCGGGGATTTACACCTGCTCTTTGATTCATAGCTTGGACCTTGAGAGCCTCCGCGCCAGAAACGCCTCCACTTAGCAAGCAGACAAACATCCACATCCGTCAAAGGCTTGTCTTGCACGCCCACGGTGAAAGCCACGCCCGTCTCCTCCCACCCATCTTTTTTTTTTTTTTTTTTTTTTTTTAAGCTTGTCTAATTTTCTTCCATCGCCGATAACCAATTTTATCATCGTTCTCTTCTGTGTTTGTCTGATTATTGTTCTGCTGTATTTTTCCTCCTTCATCTTCCGTCGTCCTCACCATCAGCAGGAGCTCTCCCTCTTCTCCCTGGTTTCCCTCCCTCGCCTCCTAGACTCCCTTTTGACGAAGTTTTGTCTTTGTTTGGCTTCCCCGTGGCAACTCGCGTCTCTTGCTCAGGGCAGTATCTTGTCTCCCTTTCCCCTTATCCCGCCCCTCCTTCCTCTCTCCTTCCCTGCTTCTCCTTGCTTTCGTCTTCCTTCTCTCCCTCCTCATTATTCCTCCCTGCTTCTCCTTCCTTTCGTCTTCCTTCTCTATCTCCTCATTATTCCTCCCTCCTTTCTTCCTTTTCGTTTTCCTTCCTCTTTCCTTTCCCTTCTCTTATTTCGTTCCCTCTCTATCTCTTTCCTCCCTCGAATCTTCATTTCGTAAGCCTTCCTCTTTCCCTCCGTTTGTCCCCTCTCTTTCTTCCTCCTCCCTTCCGCTCTCCTTCCTCCTCCCTTCCGCTCTCCTTCCTCTTTTCTCTCGCTTCTTATCACCAGGTTTTTCTTCATTTTTCTCTCTCTTTTCTTCAATGATTATCAGCATATTTGATTGAATTCTTCCATATTATATCGGACATTTTTAATTTTCCTTGATTTTGATCTATTACCTTAACTCTTCCACCAATAAGAAGCGAGAAAAGATAAAAAAATAGTATATATTTAGAGTAAAGAAGTGTTTCCCCTTCTGTTCTTATTTTCATACCTTTCTTTTACTCCTTGTCTCCCCTTGCTTCGCCGTTGCATCCCGCTTCACTTCATCTCCTCATGGCCTTCCACGCTTCATTTTCCCCTCGTACACTTTTTTCCCCCCTTTTCACGACCTCTTTCTTCCCCTCCTGTTCGCTCTACTTTCCCCCTCACTGGTCTCGCTTCATCTTCCTCTTCTCGTCGCCTCGCGGATGCTGCCTCTCTTCCGTCGCTTCACCTTGCTTCATCGCTTCCCCTCACTTTCGGTATTTTCCCCTTTTTAAGATACCCTTTGTGTCTTTTTTTCCCTTTTTTACGATTTTATTTTTTTCTAATTCGTATTTTTTGGGCATTTATTTTTTTCTTATTCATTTTGTTGTCTCCTCTTTTTCCCTTTTTTACGATTTTATTTTTTTCTAATTCGTAGTTTTTTGGGGGACGTTTCTTTTTTTTCTTATTCATTTTGTTGTCTCCTCTTTTTCCCTTTTTTACGATTTCATTTTGTTCTAATTCGTTTTTTTTGTCGTTTCTTTTTTCTGACTCATTTTGTTGTCTCCTCCTTTTTTCTAATCCCTTTTGGCCTCTGTTTGTTTTTTTTCCTCATTACCTCGGGAGTTGTGAGGCGATGTCTCCTCGCCTGTCTCGCCTCATTGCGTGACGGCGAAGGGGTTACTTCCATTGCCAAAGTCTTGAGCTTCGGGAATTGAAGTGAATACAGCCACGGTGATTTATTTTTTTCCTGGGGGCGTGTTTCGTTTCAGACAAGGAGGAGGAGGAGGAGGAGGAAGGAGGAAGGAGGGGCGTGAGGATATGAAGAGGAGATTAAGAATAGGAGGAAAAGGAGAGCAAGGATTAGGAGGAAAAGGAGGAGGAGGAAGAGAGTAGAGGAGGAGGGATTTAGGGAGGAAGAGGATTACTCAGGAGGATTAGGAGGAAAAGGAGAGGAGGAAAAGGAGGAAGAGGAAGACGGGAAAAGTCTAGCACATGGCGGTGTTTGTGCATGAACTCTTTTACATCCCGGTCATGTGATGGCGGGGTGTATTATACCCGGGTCACAGAGTGGAGGAAGCCGACGGCGCGGTTGGCCGACCTTCGCTTCGCATTCCACACGTGTTTATCCGCCATTTCTCTTCTTGTCTCTCTCTCGATCCCTCTCCTTCGCCGCCGCCTCGCCGCCTCTAGCTCGTCGTCTTTCTGCTCTCCTTCCTTTCGTAGTTTCTTTTTCTTCTGTATTTTGCTTTTTCCTCTGTTTCGTTTTTTTTGTATCTTCGTCTACTTCTCTTTCTTCTTATGTTTCTCCCCTTTCATCTCCTCCTACTCCTTTTCTACCTCCTCTTCGTGCTCTTCTTCCTACCCTCTCCTCCTTCTCTATCCCTCTTCTTTTTCCTCTTCCTTTTCTTCTTCTTCTTTTTCTTTCTCCTCTTCCTCTTTCCCTTCTTTCTCCTCCTCTATCCCTCTTCTTCTCCTTCTCCTTCTTTTTCTTTTTCCTCCTCTTGCTCTTTTACTTCTTCTTCCTCTCCCCCCTCCTCCCTCCCTCTCTCCTCCTCCCTCTCATCCTCCTCCTCCTTCTCTCCTCCTCCTTCTCCTCCTCCTCCTCCTCTCCTCCTCCTCCTCCTCCTCCTCCTCCTCCTCCTCCTCCTCCTTCCTCCTCCTCCTCCTCCCTCTCTCCTCCTTCCTTTCCTCTTCCTCATTTTTCACTCTTTCCCCTTCCTCCTGCTGCTGCTCCTTCTCCTTCCGTCTCTCGTGTTTTCGCCTTCCGAGTTTCTTGCCTCCGCCTTATCACGATGGCTTCCCCCGGCCGCTGTTTTTGGTTTCCTTCTCTTGTTTGTTTGGGTTTTGGTCCCCTCGCGTGTTGCTCTTTCGACTTGTCCCATATCTCTCTCTCTCTCTCTCTCTTTCTATCCTCCTTGCCTTGTTAATGCTTCGTCTCTCTGCGTTTCTGTCTGTCTGTTTCTATGTCTGTCTCTCTCTATCTCTCTTTCTGTCTCTCTCTCTCTCTCTCTCTCTCTCTCTCTCTCTCTCTCTCTCTCTCTCTCTCTCTCTCTCTCTCTCTCTCTCTCTCTCTCTCTCTCTCTCTCTCTCTCTCTCTCTCTCTCTCTCTCTCTCTCTCTCTCTCTCATTACTCCTGTCCCAGTATCTTTGATGACGAGCCTCGCACCTGAGCCTCTCGCGCCGCAGTGCTTCAGGCTCTCCATTTGTAGTCGGATAAAAGTGCATCTCGGGAAGGATCGAGTTGGATCGCCTTTCTGCAGAATACAAATCGCGTTTCGTGAAAATCCGCGCGGACGAGTGTGCGTTTAAAGGATTAGACGTTTCGCATCCGATCCTGCGTAATGTGAGAGCATGATAACTGTGATGTGTTTTTTTGTTGTTGTTGTTGTTGTTGATTTTACTTGATTTTTTTTTTTCTTTTTCCTCCGGCAGGTAAGGAGTGTAGGAGTGTCTGGGCGTGGCTGCCTCGGGGGATCCTCGCGTGAGTATTGCCTCGCTTGTCTTTTCTGCAGTGGGATGAACATATGGCCTTGCAGAGAGACGCATATGCATATTCGATTGCATGAGTACATACATACGTACATACATTCATACATACATACATACATACATACATACATACATACATACATACATACATACATACATACATACATACGTACATACATACGGTATACATATAATACATACATACGTACATACATATACAGTTACATACGCTACACACATACACATACATACACATATACATAGACATATACATACATCATACATATACAATACATACATATACATAAATATATATATGTGCTTGCGCCCACACACACACGTAGATAGATAGATAGATAAATCAACAGATAGATCTTTATTGGCCACAAATGTACATGGATACATCATGGAGAAATAGACAAGGAGATAATATAACATTACAAATAATTAAACAGCTTCCTAGAGGGACTTGAAGCTTAAAATAAATATGTAGTTCATAAGATTACTGTACAAAATCTCAGTATGACCTAGAACATATAAACTTATCCTTAAACTCATTTGAATAAAATACAAATATAAAACCTTCACCCATTACTTACAACTTATTTACAATAAAAGAAAACAATAAAATCACTAAATTGTGATAATTACACAAGCAATTATGATCATGATTAAGTACATCAAAGAGGAAAGCAAGTTAAAAAGCGAGACGATATAAAAGTCAATCTAAGACCTTTTGATGTGGTTAATGAACTGAGAAATCGTCAGTATCAACAATTAATGAACACACAACCATTAAGAACATAATATGCATCATATAAACGAGAAGTGGGATGAAATAAAGTACATTAAAAATCAGAACAAAGCGTGATCATAATTAGGTATAAAAGGTCAAACAAGTTAAAAAGAGACAATAAAAAAGACAACTTACGAACTTTTGAAATGGATAATGAACTGAAAATCATCATTACCAACTATTAATAACCAAATAGACGTTAAGAGCATAAATATGTAGCAAAGAAAACGAGAAGTGAGATAAAATCAGCTGACAGTTTAAAAGGCCGGGGATCATTTTCTCGAAGGTCGCATTTGCTGTAAATATCTAAAAAAGGTGATCCATACACGTAAATTTTATAAATTTCATAGCTTATTTTCATATTATTATTATCATCATATTATTATATTATTATTTATTATTATCATAGCTTATTTATTATTACGATAAATTTCATAGTTATTTATATTATGCTTATTTATTATTAACGATAAATTTCATAGCTTATTTTCGCTGCGTTATCTACATCTTTCGCCATTAGCTGTTGTCATGATCTAGCGTAGTATCTGTCTGTCAGTGGCTGGGTGAGAGGACACGACTCTGTCACGTGCAATTCCGTGCACAGCAAGGGGCACGGCCGCTCCTCCGGGGGAAGGCGCCCCCCCGGCCCACCCGATTCCAGCGGCCCGTTTCTATTGCCCGATTATGGCCACACACACGGAGTCTGGTAAGAGCTCCTCGATGAGTCTGTGCGAGATACTTTCTCGTGCTATACATATGTACAGGGGAACTAGGGTTTCGTGATGCGTACGCCGTCTTACGTGATGCATTAGACTCTGCTACTGATTGTTTAGTCAGAGCCATTGAGATGCCTACATCATCAGTGTCATTCGAAACTAAATCTTATAGATCGGCTTGTAGGCGTTTTAGTCGCTAAACCAGTTTCTCTCTCTCTCTCTCTCTCTCTCTCTCTCTCTCTCTCTCTCTCTCTCTCTCTCTCTCTCGCTTCTCTCACACACACACACACACACACACACACACACACACACACACACACACACACACACACACACACACACACAGTATAATATATGAATAGCAATCCGAATGCATAGAGTACACTACACCTCACCTTTGATATTTTTTTTTTTTATTATTCTTTTTATCAATCCCTCTCACTCGCCGCGAGGAGGCGCGGGAGGCGGCGACGGACGCCTGGCCGCAATGGAATCCCGATGGCGCGATCGACCGCCGAGGGACGGCGCGGAGGAAATCAAAGTTTACGACGGCGCTGCCTTCCGGAATCCGCGGATCGATAGGCGATTCGGAGCTTATCTGTGCTTGAGGCTGATTGAATCGCGCGACGAGGGCCCGGCCCTTACGCGAGGCCGCCGCCGCCCCCGACGCCCCCTTTGTCTGCGCCGACGTCGTTATGGATTTTATCGGGGCTTCGGACGCGGAGACAGGTCGTTTAGCTCTCGGGACGCGCTCGAGGGTCGTCGCTCGAGGGTCGTCGTCGCCGCCGCCGCCGCCACTCTCCGCCTCTCGTCGCCGCTCTTTGTCGCCTCGCGCCCTCTCGCCCTCGCGCCCTCTCGCCCTCTCGCCCTCTCGCCCTCGCGCCTCCTGGGGGGTCGTTCGGACGCGGTTGTCGTAATTGTTGGTGTCATTATCATTGTTATTATTGTTGTTGTTGTTTTTATGTTGTGGTTGTTGTTTTATTGTTATTATTTTTATTGATTTTAGGAGGTTATTAGTCTCCTGAGGCCTTACGTCGTCGACAAGGACTTTTTTCTCTCTTTTTCCCCTCCGATTTTTTTTATTTTTTTTTATTAGCCTTGAAATATGTATGAAAAATGTTGCTTTCAAGCAGGCCATTCCCCTCGGCGTGGCGGCGTGGGCGGGGTTGTGCCTGATGGCTGCTTTCTCCTCGGGTTGTGGTTGTTGGTATTTTTGCTGTTGCTCTCACTGCTTTCATTCCGCGGATATAATTGGGTTTGTGCTTCGCTCGGAGGCGACGTGGATGGTGTTACATGTCGTCAACTGCCCCATAAGCTTGGAGGTAATAAGTGCCAAGAATAGTCCTCGTGGGCGGCTGTGCGCGTGCAGGTGTGTTGCTAAGGTAAATGTGACGGAGGCGCTTCCGTCGGCGCCCGCGACGGCGGCGGAAGCAGCGGGCGGCGATGGGCGTGCCCGGGGGCGCACGCAATGCACACGTACATGCGTACACATATACACGCTCATGCACAGGGGTGTACAGGTACATGCATACGCTTGTCTACACTTGTATAAGATCACGAATATGCGCGCGCGCGCGAACGTTTATTCATCTGCAGATGCATATGAGTCGAAAAAGTGCTACGCATTACACAAAAAAAGAAAAGAAAAAGAAAAAATGAAGTATATGCATTCCTGTTTACAAATTTGTATATTTTATCTTTCAGTTCGTTACCCTTGAGCCATTTATTTATATATCTTCTTATTTGGCTAAGCTGTTTAAAGAAAATCATGGAAAATATCCGTTATTATTTTGATTTTCCGAACATGTTTAGAAAGTCAGGGAGAAGTCAGAAATTACGTATTTAAACGGGTCTTACAAAACTTTTTTCCCAGAGTACCGAAGTTGCCGAAATAGTCCGTCACTTCCGATAACGATTTCGTAGCGTAATGGACAAAGCCATTTTCGCGCGTCAGAAATTTTTAGCATTTGAAAAACGCGTCCGCTATTTTTACCCGCTCGTGATTTATTCCCGCCCACGGACCCTTAGTTCGTCCGTTTCCAGGGATACGTATTTTAACGTTTTTTTTGTTTAGTTTTTTTTTTTTTTTTTTTTTTTTTTTTTTTTTTTTTTTTTTTTTTTTTTTTTTTTGCTTTTTTATGTTTGTTTACCGTTTGTTTGTATTTTTTTCTGTTTGTGTTTATTGGAAGAAAGATTTTGAGACTTGTTTGCTTCTTAGCTTTTATCTTTTATGATTTGAGGGATTGATGTTACGTGGGATTGTAAGGAAATTGTTGTTGTTTATTTGTTTTGTTTGTTGTTTGCTTTGGGTTGCCTTTGCATTGCGTGTTTCATTCTTCTTGTTCTAGGTCTTCTTTTTTCTTTCTTTCTTTCTTTCTTCTATGTCTTCTTGGTCTTTTTTTTTTTTTTTTTTCTTGTTCGTTCGTATTTTTCTGCTTTTTCTTCTTCCTCTTCTTCTTCTACTTCTACTACTACTAGCTTTTATTTTTTTCTTATCCTCTTCGTCTCTTTTTCTTCTTGATGGAATTATCGAAAATGACGATTATTACTTTTTGTTTTGTTTATTATTATTTATTTTTTTAGTTGTTTAGTCACATTCCGCTTGAAGTGAATACCCTCCCCCTCCCTCCCTACCCCCCCCCCTTCCACTCCCTCCAGCTCTAGTTTTCTTTTTTTTTCTCTCTTCGTCTCCCTATATCCTCTCATGTCTCTCTTCTCCTTTTTTCTTTCTCTACCTTTCGATTTTCACCCCCTCCCTCTTTTGCCCTCCTTTCTTTCTCTCTGTCGTGCCTGTTTTACCTAGCTCTTCCTTTCCCCCCCTCCCTTCCTCTTACCCTCTCTCTCTCTCTCTCTCTCTCTCTCTCTCTCTCTCTCTCTCTCTCTCTCTCTCTCTCTCTCTCTCTCTCTCTCTCTCTCTCTCTCTTCTCTCCGTCATCGTCGTCATAGTCATTGTTACCACGACCACCATCATCTTTATCACCATTACCATCATCGTTACATTGATAATATCAATAACAATAGGATGATATTGGTAATCCTCATAATCATCACCGTTTGTTATTACTGTAATTTATTATTATTATCATTTATATTTCATCATTATCATTATCATCATCATTATCATTATTATTTCATTTATCATCATCATTATCATTATCATTATTATCATCATCATTATCATCACTTTATTATCATCATTAATGAGGTTATTGATAGGATTGCGATTGCGGGTATGAGGGAAAGGGTTTGAAACCTTATAGGCACTCTTCTTAGGTAAACGTTCCCGGATGTTCACTCAATACGTGCAAAAGTTATGGCGAGATAACAAAAGAGATGCCAGTACATGGTTTCCAAAGAAGGGAATCGATATTCCTCCCACACAAGGGCGAAATAAGGTGAAGGAGGGAGGGAGGAGGGGAGGGAGGGGGGGAGGGGGGAGGGTGGGAAAGGAAAGGACAGGAGGAGGAGGAGGTGAGAAGGAGGGAAGGAGGAGAGAGAGAAGAAAGCGTGAGAGTGAGAGTGAGTAGAGAAACTCAGTAAACGAAAGAAAAGAAAGAAGAAGGAGGAAAGAAAGAGGTAGAGGGAAAGAGAGGAAGAAGAGGAAGGGAGGAATATAGGAAGAAGAGGCAGAAAAAGAAAGAAAGAAAGAGAGAGAGAGAGAGAGAGAGAGAGAGAGAGAGAGAGAGAGAGAGAGAGAGAGAGAGAGAGAGAGAGAGAGAGAGAGAGAGAGAGAGAGCTGCTGGGGTGAGGTGAGCGGGGGGGGGGGGGGTGAACCATCCGCCTCACACACGCGTTGGCTGAGCGAGTCAAGGTGGCAACGGTGACGGCGAGAGAGAGAACCGAGGCGATGGAGTCTACATGATCATTTTTCTTTGGAATTGCTTTATCTATTTTGTTTATTGTATTTATTATCATTATTATTATTATTATTATTTTATTATTATTATTATTGTTATATAGTTTGTTTATTTATTATTATTATCATCATCATTGATATAGAATTTTTGATGTATTTTATATTTAGTGTTTGATTGCTATATTTGATGAAAGGTTTTCATAGTCTTCAGGCCATTTACTTTTACGTCAGTATGTTTATTATTACGTTATTGGTTCCGTTTCATTGTATTTTGGTGATATTTTGTATTTTTTTTCTTTCATATAAAGGGTTAGAAGACTCGTTGCTTCTGCATTGTGCGTTCGCCAGGAGACCCATGCTTTGGTTGGCACTGACTTTGCTGGGAGGTTATTGTAGGTGGCACTGGAGTCAGTCGGTGCTGTCAGGGCTGAGGGGGAGGGGGATGTTGGGAGGGGAGGGGATGGCTGATGGGAGGGACTTGGGGAATTGAGGGTTGTTCGTGGCAGGTCGAGGAAGGGAAGGGGGGGGGGCCAATGGTTGCATGGCAGAATGAGGAGGATGGGAGTTGTTGTCATGGTGGCTTGTGAGTCACGGAGGAACCGTCGAGATTTCTTGGGCATAGGTGGGGGTGGGAGTAGGAGTGGGAGGGAGTGTGGGAGTAGGAATGGGAATGGAAATGGGAGGTAGATTGGGAGTGGGAGGAATAGGAGTTTTTGGGCGATGAGGGCCAGGACCAAACCTCCATCCGACCCAGACCAACAGGCCTTCGCTGAAGGACCGTTTCTTTGAGTGAAGGGAGGAGTGGAGGGGCGCGGGCGGCGGGAGGCGTCGGGGGGGCGGCCCGAGGGGTTTGATCTCGGGGTTTCCGGCTCTGGGGAGCGAATATCAAGGGGGAGAATTAAGGTTAATGGCGGCGGTGGTAATTGTTGGTGCTGACTGAGCTGCAAGTGGATATGATGGGCGCGTTGAAGGGCTGTGGTGGCTGTGGCATCGGTGGAGGCGATGGCAGCAGCTGGCGCGGCACGGTGCCAGGATACACAGCGGGGCTGGTGCCACGGTCACCATATAACGTAGAGGAAACCTTCCAGTCGTAGACACAGCTTGGCGGCAGCAGATTAGCGAAAGATATGAGCTGCAACTGCGCCCACTTTTATGGCTTCTGCGAATATAAACAAGCTATTGTTTACATTTTATAATGCGAGAAAGTCAACAGTGGCACCTCTTACGTGAGTTTTGGCAGCGGCGGATGCCAACTCCCCCGTGCCCCGCGCCCCCGCGCCGCCCCCCTTACCCCTTGCTGTGCCCAGCCCTCGCCGTCGACTCTGACGCCCTCGTGTTCTCCTAGGGAGATTCCTGCAGCCCAGGTCGAGGTATCCTTCTTCTGCTGCTCGCACAGGGCTGAGGTCAGCGCCGAGGGACGCGGGGGCGCGGGGCAGGAGCCGAGGGGCGAGATTCCTCCCCCGAGCCATACCCCTTGCCCCCCCCCTCTCCCCCTCGGGCTTCCCTACGCCACCTGGCCGGGTGCCAGCCGGGGCGCAGGTGAGGCGCCCCTGCTACCCACGCCGCGAGGGGCGCCGCCTCCTCGCCCTGCTCCTCCCCCGAGCCGCCATGCGTCCCACGTCGCTGCACGTGCGCCCGCCGCCGCCCGCCGCCGCGCTCCCCTCGGGGCTCTCCACGCTCCTCCTGCTCCATCAGGCGCCTCGCTCCCTTATCTGCCCTGCCTTTGACGCCGCTGCTGCAACTTCTCTCGCTACTCAGTTTCCTGTATTGCTCTCACACACTTCTGCTGCCTCCCCCTCTTCCAAATCCTCTTCCTCCCGACTTTTCCTCCTTTGCCCTTGCCCACCCTCTTCTCCTTCATCTCTTCTTCCCATCCGCCTCTTCCTTCCATCCGTCCGTTCTTCCACCTGTCCCTCCGTTCATCCCTCCATCTTTCTATTTTTTTCTTCCTCCTATCCTTCCACTCTTCCCCCCTCCATCCTTCCACTCTCCCCTTCCTCTGCTTCCGCGCTCTTCGTCCGGGCCACATCGTCTTCCACCTCCTGGGCCGCCTCCATCAGGGTGATGAGACGGCCGTGTACAATGACTGATGGAAGTAGCCGCCCGTTTTGTTAGCGGTCGTTCAGTCGTGCTTGAGCGGAACAATCATTCTCTAATTGTTTTCCTCTTTAGTAAGGGAGGGGAAAAAACGAACATCAAAATCTCATTTTTCGGGCGTGTATTTTGTTTCGTATTATTTTTTTTTTTCTTTCTTTTTTCGTTTCTTAATTTTTTGCCTCCTTCCGTTATGGCTGTTCGTCCTTTTTCGTCGTTTTTTTTTTTTTCTCTCTCTGCGAGGATTATTTTCGACCCTCTCTCTCTCGATCGAGATTTTTATGCATTACGTGGAAAGGCTGATGAAAGCGCCATCTTTTTCCCCTCATTTATTTAGTATTGTCATTATTACTATAGACTCGTGAATGGTATTTGCAAAATTGATCACAGCGTCGACCACAAATCGAAGATGCGAACAGATGAACACAGCCGCAAGCATTTCGGCGATTAGGATTTCCGAGATTTTTCAATATTTGATGGATTTTTTTTCTCCCTGCCTCCTCCCTCCTCCTCCTCCTCCTTCTTCTTCTCTTTTTCCTCCTCCTCTTCCTCTTCCTCCTCCCTTATCTTCCTCCCCTCCCCTCTTCCTCCCCTCCCTTACCTTCCTCCTCCCTTCCCCCCCCTTATCTTCCTCCCCCTCTCTTACCTTCCTCCTCCTCCTCCTCTTCTCTTTCCTCCTTCTTTTCCCTCTCCTCCTCCTCGATCTCCTCCTCCTCCTCCGTAAGTCTTGTACTAAAACAGGAAAACAGATAATTGTTCAGTCACAGTCATCTTCGCCAGAAATTAAGTCGCTGTAACCGCTATATTTTGTTTCTTTCGTTATAGTCGGTCCTTCTTCTCCCGTATTCCCGTGGAACTTCGCCCGCTGTTGATCGTAGTCGTCGGGTGGTCGTTAGAAGTCGTTGGTAGTCGTCGGATAGTCTTCGGGTAGACTTTGGTAGTGATTAGTGGTCGTTTGATAGTCGGTAGTCGTCCAGTAGTCGTTAGAAGTCGTTGGTAGTCGTGTCGTTAGAAGTCGTTGGTAGTCGTCGAATAGTCTTCGGGTAGACTTTGGTTGTCGGATACTCGCTGGTAGTCGTTGGGTAGTCTTTGGAGGTCGTTAGGAGGCGTCGGGGGTCGTTAGATTTTTTGTCGGTGGTCGTTATCCAGTACCGCCGTGCATCTCCAAATATCGTGACGATGGTTGTGTCCAGAAAAAAAGAGAGGGAGAGGGAGGAGATGTATGTGGAGAGGGAGAGGGTGAGTTGGAGAGAGAGAGAGGGAGGGAGAGGGTGAATGAGAGGGGAGGAATGGTAACTGGAGATGATGATAATGATAATAATAGTGATGATTGTAATAAGAGAGAGAGAGAGAGAGAGAGAGAGAGAGAGAGAGAGAGAGAGAGAGAGAGAGAGAGAGAGAGAGAGAGAGAGAGAGAGAGAGAGAGAGAGAGAGACCTCAAGCCAAGATAACTAGTGCTTAATGATCATATGATTTTCTTTGTTTTTATGCCCTTCTTTCACACCGTTCAGACCGTTGGAGGTTTTTATTCTTTTAGAAAATGATTTTTTTGTTTTACTAATCTTAAAAAAAGGTGTTTGTTTAATACTTCTTTTAAGATATTTATGCAATAGATATGGTATATTGAAGAGGCTTGGCTTAGTAGTTCCTCTTAGACTTTTTTTTTATTATGTAACTTCTTCTTGTTTTTTGTTTTTGTTTTGTTTCGTTTTTCTATTTGGTTCCAGTTCCTTTTTATAGAAGTTAATCTTTATTTTTTTTTTTTTTTTTTTTTTTTTCTCTCGTTAGAATCTAAAATCATATGGAAGTCTCGCATTGTCTTCGAAAAAAGAAAATCGCTATGGTCGTATAATTGGTCCGTGGAAAAACCGACGGGCGTGCATGGCGGAAAGGTGGCCGAGCGTGCATGGCAGGGTTGGAAGACGACTCGGTAGGGGGCGGGGGGGGGGCGGAGAGGGCACGGGCGAGAGGGGGGGCAGGAGGAGAGACGGGGGAAGGGGGGGGTTAGAGGGGCATGGTGGGAAGGGGGGGTTAAAGGAGGGCGCTTGCGGGGGAGGGGAAGAGGAGGGCACTTTCGGGAGGGGGGGGGCAGAGGAGGGCACGGGCGGGAGGGGTAGGGGCAGAGGAGGGCACGGGCGGGGGCAGCAGGCACGGCGAGGAGGGCGCGTGCGAGCTTGGCCGTGACATCATTGGCTGGCGTGAGTCAGGGGGAGGGAGGAGGGAAAGACGGGGGGGGGTGAAGGAGGGGTATAGGGGTTGGGAAGAGATGAGGGGGTGGGGGGAAGGTGAAGGAGGAGACGAAGGGGGAAGAGGGGCGGGGGGAAGGAGGGCAGGAGTTGGGCAGCAACCATGCCAGCCCAAACACAAACACTTTAACCCCGTCTTTTTCTCCCGCGTTTCCCTCCTCTCCTCTTACTCATTCTCGCCCTCCTCCTCCTCTTTTCCTCTTACTCTTAATCCTCCTCCCCTTTTATTTTGCTCTCTTCCTCTTACCTCCCTCTTTCCCTCTCTCCTTCCCTCCCTTCCTCCTCTCCCCCTCCTCCTCCTCCTCCTCCTCCTCCTCCTCCTTCCTACTCCTCCCTTCCTCCATCTTCCCCTCCCCCTCCCTCCACCATCGCCACCACCTGACTCATCGCTCATACAATTAGGAAACACGGCCGCCAAAATTAAAGACTGCGTTACTCGGCCCCCTCATTCCCCCCTTTACTCCCCCTTTCCCCCTTCCCCCTCCCCCTTCCCCCCTCCCTTCCCCCCACCCCCGTCTCCCAAATACTTCGAAAGAAAGTATAACGAAAACAAAAGAGGGAGGGAAGGGAAGGGAAGGGGAGGAGTTTTAGAGGAAAGAGAGAGTGAAAAGGGGGAAAGGTAAAAGAAGGAAGGAAAAGAGAGAGAGAGAGAAAAGAAAAATCGAAAATAAAAGAGAAAACGAACGGGAAAAAAAGAGGAAAGCAAGACGGGAAAGAAAAAGATAGAAATAGAGGAGAAAGTAACAAAAAGAGAGAGAGAGAGAAGAGTAAAGAAAAGAGAGAAAAAAAAAATGAAAAAGAATACGAGAGAGGAGGTTCGGAGGCGACATCGCGAAGTGGTCCACGTCGCCTGAGGAATTCTTCTCGAGGCTTCTGGACACTCCTGACTTCTCTCATGCCGACGGGGATTCCCCTAATCATGGCGCCAAGAAAAACAGGGAAATTAAATGAAATGGAAGAAGGAGAGGGAGAGGGAAATAGGAGAAAGGGGAGGAGGAAGGGGGTGGGGTGGAAGAAGGGAGGAAGAGGGAGAGAGGAGAAGGAGGAGGAGAGAATAAGAAAAGAAGAGGAGGAGAAAGAAGAAGAAGGAGGAGGAGGAAAAAGCATTTCATCAATTATTTCTTCTACTAGAGACGACAAGACATAGGCTAGAGAGAGAGAGAGAGAGAGAGAGAGAGAGAGAGAGAGAGAGAGAGAGAGAGAGAGAGAGAGAGAGAGAGAGAGAGAGAGAGAGAGAGAGAGAGAGAGAGAGAGAGAGAGAGGAGAGAGTCTGATTAATAGCACAAGAGACACAAAACGGCAGCGCGAAAACAAAAACAAAAACAAAAAGGTCTCAAGATCAGTCATCGACACAAGAACAGGCGGAGGTGATTTTGCCAAGGGTGAACAAACATGCGAAATCAAGGACAGCTTTCTCTCTCTCTCTCTCTCTCTCTCTCTCTCTCTCTCTCTCTCTCTCTCTCTCTCTCTCTCTCTCTCTCTCTCCTCTCTCTCTCTCTCTCTCTCTCTCTCTCTCTTCTCTCTCCCTCTTGTGTCTCGTGTCTCTCTTAGTGAGGTGGGTGCGTGCGTGTTGTATCGTGTCACCTAAGCAGTGATGCAGAAAGAGGAAAGTTATGTGTGGAAATTGGTTTTATCCCTTCTTCCATATTTATTCTGCTTTCATATTTTGTTGCATAACTATTTAATGCTTTTGCTTCTCATATTTCTCTCCTCCTCTTCTCTCTATTCCCCTATCTCTCCTCTCTCCTTCATCTTCCCCTTCCTCTCTTTCTCTTCTTTCTTTCTTCTTCGTCCACCCTTCCTCTTCATGCTTCCTCTCTTCCTGCAACGTGCCTTACCTTCCTTCTTATCTCTCTCCCTTTACCCTTCCTTCTCCGCGGAAACGAAGACCATTACGCATGCGCGCGGTCTCGAGATGCCAACTACATTTTTTCCTCTATTTTTTTTTTTTTTGCCCGTGATATGTCATCTCGGTGCGTTTGTTGCTCAGCACCTCGTCGGCGCCGCGATCGGGTCGGTGACACCGGTATTTGTCATGTCTAAATGAAATGACGCCCGTGCTCATGTTATGCCGTCGGGATGGTGGGTTTGGGTGATTTGTGGGCGGTGTAAAAATGGGCGTGCGGGTCGCTTTAACATGGGGGTTGTTGGACGCCTTTTGTTGGAGTGGGATGTCTTGTGGGGCGCGGGATTACTAGCCATATATCAGAAGTACAAGAAATTAAATGGGTAATGGCGACAGTTGGAATTTGATTTTCTTTCTTTCTTTCTTTCTTTCTCTCTTTTATGAAATATCGTCGTAATTAGAGATGGATGAATTGGGCGTTTCGAGTCCACGTGGTTTCCTCCTCGGACGAAGTAAGAAATTGAAAGCCAGGTTTGCGCCATTTGCTTTGAAGAGGAGTCGAGGTTGATTCGAGATATCATGATTTATTGTCTTGTTCAGATTGTGGTTGAATATGGACGTTCTTTATTTTTCTGTCTTTCTTCCTTCCTCCCTCCCTCCTTTCCCCCTTCTTTCCTTCCCCCTTTCCTATTCCCTTCCTTCTCTTCCTTCCTTTCTTTCCGTCTCCCTTCCCCTCCTTCCTTCCTTCTTTCCTTTCCTCCCTCCTTTTTGCTTCCTTCTTTCTGTCTCTCCTTCCCATCCCTCCTTCTTCCTTCCATCCCTTCCTTTTTTTCTTTTGGGACTGAGGAAAAGACGCCCGTGCTTGTTCAGACACGGTTGAATTCTCCATAACCTTACGTAGTCGCCTTTGGGTTATCGCCATGTCACCGGATTTCGCGTTCACTTCACGGACAACATTGAAGATAAGTGCCCCTGGTATGAGAAGATAAGGCGGCGAGGGCGGGCATGGGCGTCGTGTCGTTAACATACCTGCGCCTGATACCAGCGGAAGTGTCTGATGGATCTGTGGCGGCTGGAGCAACACCTGGCGGGGGAGGGAGGGTGGGGTTAGGGAGGGGGGGAGTGCGGTCTTCGCCTTCTGCCTGCCTGATTGCCGGACTGCTTGGCTGCCTCCGTTCTTGCAGTTCTGTTTATTGTCTTGTTTGGTCGCCTGCTCTGTTTGCTTTTGTGTCTTCGTATTTGTCTGTCTGTCTGTCTGTGTGCCTGCATGCCTGTTGTGTTTGCTTTTGTGTCTTCGTATTTGTCTGTCTGTCTGTCGTTGCCCCTGCTTGCCTGCTGTGTCTGTCTTCGTTGTCTGTCTGTCGTTGCGCCTGCTTGCCTGCTTGCTCGTCTTACCTCCCTGCCATTCTGCTTGCTTTCGAATCGCACCGCGCAGGGGGGTTAGGGCATAGAGCACGACCGGTTATACTGTCGTTGCTCTGTTTCGCAGGTCGGTTGAACTACAAAGTCTCTGCAACGACGCGGGTCATGCAGTACATGGTTGTATGACAGTGACATAATATTTTGATAGCTATAATGACAGAGGAGTAAATGTCTATGACGTCATGACAGTTATCCTGACAGTAGGCTAGGCTTGCGTGTACAAGAGGATATAATTGGTACGATGTCAGTGGAAGATCTGAATGATAACACGAATAAAACATGCACATGACGTCACACGTAACAATCTTGCGTGAGCGATTACTTACTGATACCGAGGTGTTTGACGTCACACATGGCCAGAAAATAACATAAGTGTCGCGAAAATGAAGTAATAAAAAACACTTTGACTGACGCCCCGCTGTTATTATTTTTTTCCTGCTTAATTAAGAAGATGGGGATGTGATTTATTCGTCGCGTTGAGTCGTATGGGAGAAACGACGTGACTATTCTTTCTCTCGCTGGATAGGACCCCCACCCCTCTTCGGCTATCGCTCCCCCCTTCCCCTTCCCCTCCCCCCCCCGCCCTCTTTTGCGTCCCTCCCGTCCCCGGAACAATCGGAGTAAAATGCCACAATTCAAAAGTAATTAGGTGAAATTTTCAAGAGAAATATGGCCCCGTGTGTGCGTGGGTCTGTGTGCCTTGTCTCTGTAGCGCTTATTCGCCTGTTCTTCGCCGGTAAATCATCGGCGATTTTCTCTGCTTCCATAACATTTCGCAAAAGGTGACTCCGACCTCCCCCCCCCCCCCTCCTTGTGAAGTAGGTGAGTTTTGATTCGATCTACGCTGAAAACAGATCAATGTGGTGAACCTGAACACGTGGGAGGCGACAGACGGGGGACATCTCCAAAAAAAACAAAGAGGAAGAGGAAGGGACGTAAGGAATTCATCGCTAGGGGATCTTGGAGGATACGATTAAGAAAAACCTGAGAATTTTATACCGGGCATGAACAGAAAATCCAGAGAAATCAGTTTTGGAAATAGGAGTGGAAAGTCGAGAGAAGGGAAGGCAGGAGAGGGAGGGAGATACTACACCATTCCTCTCTTCCCCCCTCCCCCCCTCTTCCTTCTTCTATTCCTATCCTCCTCTACGTCCTCTTCCTCCTCTTCCTCTTCCTATTCCTCCTCCTCTACGTCCTCTTCCTCCTCACCTCCTCTTCCTATTCCTCTCTTCCTATCCTCGTCCTCCTCCTCCCTTGGTATCTTCGAAATCCGGCATGTTTGTCGTAAAGAACACACATGAGTGACTGGGCCAGGCAGCGAAGGTGGCACTGTGCCATCCGCGAAGTTTGCTCCATCCTCCAATGTCAAGTGATTATGATTATTGTTGTTGTTGTTGCTATATTTGTTGTTGTTATTATTATTACTATTATTATTATTACTCTTTTAATTAATGTTATTTCTTTAGTATCAACATGATCATCATTGCTGTTGTTGTTATTGATTTCTATTATATATGTTAGTCTTACCGTTTTGCTGTTATTTTGTTTTGTATTAGTTATTAATATTTTTATTATCCCCGTCATCCGAAAATCCCAGACCCCTCTCCCCAAAAAATCCCCCTCCCCTCCCCCCCTCCCCTCCCCCCCCCATCACAGCTCCCACCGTTTCGAAACCAATTAGCATAACTCCTCTGCAATTGACTTGTAGACAGAACCCGGAAAGCGCGTTGCATGAGCGGAGCCGACGGGCGTGTTTTGTTTATTGTGGTTTTGACTTGTTTGGGTCGGTTTGTCAAGGCGTTTGTGTGTGTGTTTGTTTTTTTTTTTTTGTTTTTTTTATTGGTTTTTAGTGTTTCCTTTTTCGTTTTTTTTTTTTTTTTTTTTTTTATTTTTTTTTTTTACTGAAAGTGCATTTTGTGTGATTATATATGTATGGGGATGTGTGATGCTTCTTTGCATGTATGTATGTATGTATGTATGTGTATGTACATTTATCTCTTTTCTCACGCCGTCTTTATATTTTTTTCGGGGAATTCTTACCGAAGTCCACCTCTCTTTGTCATTCTTCGCGACGAATTTTGCCTTTGTGCTCGCTTTATTTTCAATCGAGCGGCGCAAGAGAACCGTCGTTTGGTTTTCATTCTCTCGGCAAACAATGGCTGGCGGTGGAAGTGACGGCGATTCCCGAGACAAAAACAGGAGGAGGAGGAGGAGGATAATGCGAAGGAGATTGAGGGGATCCGTCCTCCAGCCGTCGTCGCGAGGATGATCGCCTTTCTTCTCCTTCTCCTTCTTCTCCGCAACGGGACGGGTGGTTCTCGGCGGCGGTGCGTTGAGGCGGGGTGGCGTGGGTGGATTGGATGGATGGAGTGAGGTGGGTGGATGATGGTTTGGTTGGATGGGTGGTTGGATGTGTTTGGGGTGGGTGGGTGTGTTGTTGCGTGTGTGTGTGTGGGGATGTTTGTGTGTATAGCAATATGTATTACAGAGTAAAGAGTATAGTATGTAACATCACAGTAGCATATATAAATACCCAGCGTAGTCCTGAGCGAGTCGTCCTCCGCGCCGCGCCACCCTCGCCACCCTCGCCCACGCCGCCCCCCGTACATCACGAGCGAGGTGACTATCGAGAGCCCCGAGATTATGGAGGCAGAAAGTGCTAAGCGGTCTCGAGGCGCCGCCATCACCGCGGCCGCCGCGTCTCCTCTAATTACGGGCGATTTATGTCCTCGAGGGCGCTCCTGACACTCCTCCTCCGGCGATTAAGCCTCGGCGCGTAAAGTTCACACGCGACGGAGACGAAGAGGCCATAGAAAGGAGAGGAATAAATGTGTTAGGTATTATCTCTCTCCTTCAGTTCTTTCCGTGTTTATATATTTATCTTATTTTCTTAGTCTTGATTAGAAAAAAAAAATCTTATATCGACATGGTCATAAGGTGGCGGAAGAGGATGGGAAAAGGAAGGTGATTGGTGTATGGTCAGTGACAGACAGACAGACAGACAGAGGAGACGAAATCGAAGACAAAGAGGCACGGGTTAAAATAATAATAATAATAATAATAGCGTCTCGGCGCCCATACCCGAGTCGCGTCGAGATACGGCACGCGCCCTTCCCGGGACCCGAGGACCTTCGGCGTCGCTCCTTCAGCGTCCGAGGAGCGGGTTCCTGGGCCTTCCCCCTTCCCCCTCCCCCCCTCCTCCTGTGGTGTCTCCGCGCCCTGGTTGAGCCAATTAAAAGCTTGGGTCCGACGCTAATTATAGTTCCGAAATCAGGATCGCGGTAATGGGGGTAAGTGATGAAGGCTGGGTCATGGGGGGCGGGGGGGGGGGGGTCACGGGAGGCCGGCGATGGGACCTTACCGCGGCGGATGGGGAAGGCCGCCGCTGGCTTCCTCCTCCTCCTCCTCATTATTTTTTTCTCCTTTCTACTATAACTAGTATTAGTGCTGTTTCTAACCCTTCTTATTCGTCTGCGTCTGATTCTGTTTTTTTCTTCTTCTTTCTCTTCTTATCATCATCATCATTCGGTTACTTCGTCTTTTTCTTCTTCTTCTCTGCCTTTTTCCTCCTATTCTTCACCCTTCCTCTTTCTCTTCTCTCCTTCCTCCTTATGTTCCTCCTTCTTCCTGTCGCCGCCTGTAATTGCCGTGAGGATACTTATGGCGGGTAATTAATGAAGTCCTAGGTCGGTGGCGTGACAACAGGGTCTCTCTTCTCTCCTCTCTTCATCTCTCGTCTCTGTCATCTTTCTCCGCTTGTTCTTTCTCTTTCTTTTCTCTTTCTCTTTTCTCTCTTTCTCTTCTCTCTCTCTCTCTCTCTCTCTCTCTCTCTCTCTCTCTCTCTCTCTTCTCTCTCTCTCTCTCTCTGCTGTAAGGCTCTCTCTCTCCACACACACACACAACACACACAACACACACACACACACACAACACACACACACACACACACACAGCACACACAAACACACAACACACACACACACACACACACACACACACACCACACACACACGACACACACACAACAGAGCACACACAACACCACCTCATCATCGTGTCCGGTCGCTTCTCGCCGCCGCCGCCGCCGACCGTCACGCAAGCAGACTCTCATTTGTCGCTCCCGTCGGAAGGGGTTTCCAGGAGGGGGAGGTTGTGGCTGAGGGGGGAGGGGCGGAGGGAGTTTTTTGGGGAGGGAGGGGCGGGGGGTTTTCGGGGAGGGGGAGGGAGAGTTTCGGGGGAGTTATTGAGGGGGGAGGAGGGAGGGAGAGAGGGGGTTTGGGGGAGGGAGGAGGAGAGAGGGAATTATAGGGGGAGGGGAGGAGAGAGGGAGTTATAGGGGGAGGAGGGAGGGAGAGAGGGAGTAAGGGGGGGGAGGGAGGGAAGATTCGGGGGAATGGGGGATAAGGAGGAAGTGAAAGGGGTGAGGGTAAGGGATAAGAGAAAGAAGGGTAAAAGTGAAGGGACGAAGGGAGGGAGAGGTGAAGGAATGAGGGAAAGAGGAGGGAGGTGAAGAGAGAGAGAGGTGAGGGAGGGAGGAAAAGGAGAAAGAAGACGAAATGGGACGAGGAAGGAGGAGAAAGAGTAAAAGAGAATAAAAGAAGAAAACGACAACGGAATAGCAGAAAGGTAGAAAACGAGAATGGAATTGAAGGAGGGAAGAGAAAATGAAGACAGAGGAAAGTGAAAAGAGGGAAATGGAAGGAAGAAGCAGAACAGAAAAGGAGGGAGGATGAAGAAGATGGAAAAAGGAGGGACGATATGAGATAGAATTAGTAAAGAAGAGGAAAAGGAAGATGGAAAAGGAGTGACGTAGGAGGAAAATGGTAAAGAGGAGAGAAGGAAGATGGAAAAGGAGTAGGAGGAAAATGGTAAAGGAGGGAGGAGAAGGAAGATGGAAAAGGAGAGGAGGAAAATGGTAAAGGAGGGAGGAGAAGGAAGATGGAAAAGGAGAAAGGAAAAAAAAAGAGGAAAAGGGACGAAGGATTGAAGGAGGGGGGGAGGGGGCAGAAAGAGAGCCATCGGAGACGAGGGATGGAAGGGGCCGCACACACGCGTCAGTCGTGAACGTTTAAAGAACATACGAGGCGGTTTTTACTCATTCACCTTTCTTTGTGTCCGAGAAAGGCTATTTTCAATCCCTTCTCTTCTTCTTCTTCTTCTTCTTCTTTCTTCTTCTTTTTTTCTTCTTTTTTTCTTTTCTTTTTTACTTTCTTTTTCTTCTTTTTTTCTTTTGCTTCTTCTTTTTCTTTCTTTCTTTTATCTTTCTTCTTTTTCTTTTTCTTTTCTTTTTCTTTCTTTTTTTCTTTTTCTTTTTTTTTTTCTTCTTTTTCTTTTCTTCTTCTTCTTTTCTTCTTCTCTCTTCTTCTTCTTCTTCTTCTTCTATCTTTCTTCTTCTTTCTTCTTCTTTCTTCTTCTTTCTTCTTTTTCAGTCCCATTCATTACGCCGTTTTCGTAGATCCGATATGTATTTATATATTTTCCTTCTTAATTCGATTCGTTATGCGTGTCGTAGATCAATATATGTATATTATATATATATATATATATATATATATATATATATATATATATTTTTTTTTTTTTTTTTTTTTTTTTTTTTTTTTTTTTTTTGTTTCCTTCTAAATAGATCATCACAACACAAAGCACGCATATGCACACGCACATGCATACGCGTTTTTTTTCTTCCTTTCTTCCTTTCCTTCTTTCATTCCAAGTCGACTTCCTGAGCTGTGTCGGAGAGGCGCTGGCCCGGGTCTGAGGAAAGAATGAGAGCGCCCAAGATCAACTTTAAGGACGTCAGCGCGTTACTTAAAGGGCCCGTGGAGGCTGTTGAGCACGTGCATCGAAGGAGCGTCAACCCACTCATTAATGCGTAGGCGTGGCTTGCGTGGCTCCGGCGGGCGGCCGCGGGGTGAGGTGGGGCGGGTTTTTTTTTTATCTTTGTGGGGGGTTGGTGGGGTTGGGGTGGGCGGGTTTTTTTTATCTTCTGGGGGTTGGTGGGTTGAGGTGGGCGGGGTTTTTATCTTCTGGGGGGGTTGGTGGGGTTGAGGTGGCGGGGGTTATTTTGGGGGGTTGGGGGTTTTATAGGGTGAGGGGTTGAGGTGGGGGGGTTCTCTGGGGGGAGGGGTATTTGCATTTTGGTTCGGGTGTAAGATCACACACTCATTCATCACACGCACGCACACGCACACACACACACAACACACACACACACACACACACACACACACACACACACACACACACACACACACACACACACACACACACACACACACACACACCACACAACACAGCACATGTTGTATGTATGCATGTAATGTACGTGTTATTGCGGGTGTCAGCAGACGAGAAATTTTTTCTCCGAGGGCATCCGTCAAAGCGAGACGACTGGAATTGAGTCGAAACGACAAACGACTTGCGGCTCCTAATTAAGGTCGGTGTCACGTAAAGTTGTTTGTGGACCAGAAACATGAGGACGAAAGTAGTTACGGGAGTGGGGGGGGGGAACCTGACCCGACCCCCCCGCCGCTCGGGTTTGACCCTGCCGACCGCTGGCTCCTCCCCTCCCTCCCCTCTCCCCCTCCCCTTTCCTTACCCTTTCCCTACCCTCTTCTCTGTATCTGTAATTAGGGCCCTTGTATCGTTGACTCGTTTTTTTTTTTCTTTCTTTTATTTGTTACTTTACTTCTTCTCTCTTATCTGTCTCTTTTTTTTTTTTCTTCTCTTCTTCTCCCCTGCTCCTCCTCCTCTTCTTCTTCCTTTCCTCTCTCTCCTCCTCCTCCTCCTCCTCCTCCTCCTCCTCCTCCTCCCTCCTCCTCCCACCTCTCTTCTCCCCCTTCCTCTTCCTTTCTTCCTTCTCCAGACCCCTTCTTATCCTCTCCCTTCCCCTGACTGGCTTACTGTAACTAGTTGTTACCCTTGCTGACCTGGGCTACCCCCACTCCACCCCACCCTGCCCTGTCCCTCTTCACCTCCCCCTTCGTCTCTCTCTCCCTAGTATCCCTCCTCCCCTCCCCCCGACACCCATCATCCACCCTGGCTAATCCCCTCTCCCCCTTTTTCCCCACCCCTCCTCCTCCTCCCCCCGCCCCTCCCCGGCGATAACCTACCCCAAGACTTGTTCGTGGACGCGGATCCGACACCGCGAAGGAAGGTCGGTTATCTCGTTCGGCCTCGGGTCATCTGGAGTCATCTCTGGTCGTCGTGTGTCGTCATCGTATCATCATCAGCGTGTCCAGTGCTTGCGACAGGAGCGGAAGTCAAAGACGTGCGAACGCCCGGCCCCTCATGTGTTTATATATTCGTAAATATAAACATGAACAATGATATATATGTATATATGTATATGTATACGTATACGTATACGTATATATATATATATATATATATATATATATATATATATTATATATATATATATATATATATATATATATAATGTGTATGTGCATGTGTTGTAATATATGTTTATGTGAATATATTGTGTGCATGTGCATACATGTGTTACTATGCATATGTATGTATGTCTATATATAAAAAAGTACTCAAAGAATAATAATGAAAAAATAAAAGACACCAAAAACGGCCTAGACCCGAGCGAAGTGGAAAGAGAGCGATGAGGGCGAGGCTGCCTCTGAGGGGAACCGCCGCACCGTTTTATTTATTTTATTTTTTTCCGGCGCACCTGCTTCGAGGCCTAGATTAGAGCGAGATCACGGCCGGCGATAAGGACGGGCTCGACTGTTAAGAAGAGGAAGCGGTTTTTCACGGGGTTTCCCAAGCCGACGCGCGAGTGGGGTGGGGAGGGGAGGGGAGGGGTGGGGGGGGGGTGGGGTGGGGAGGAGGAGGAGAGGCGAAATTTATTTAGTTTCGCTTCAATCCGGAAAATGACGTTTGGGGATTTTCTTTTTGGAGGGTTTTTAGGTTTGAGTGTTGTGTGTGTGTGTGTGTGTGTGTGTGTGTGTGTGTGTGTGTGTGTGTGTGTGTGTTTGTGTTTATTTATTTTTTTTTTTTATATTTGCATATATATTTTTTTCCTTATTTTGGCTGGTGGTGATGATAATGTTAATGATAATGATGTTAATGATATTGATAGTGATAATGTCGATGATTTTGTTCCTATTATGATTATTGTTATTAGTATTAGTATCATGTTTATTACCCTTATCATTTTTGTTATTACAGTCTCATATTTCATGTTTTTTATTTGATGTTTTTCATTATTGCTGTTATTACTATCATCACTACCTCTCCCTCCCTCCTTCCCTTGCTTGATTCCGTTTTCCATGCCTGTTGCCAGGCCAGGTGTGTTGTTATCGGCAGGTGATTGCCTAATCAAGGAGATGGGCGTTTGATGGACGGATGAGGGAAGAGGTGAAGAGGAGAGGAAGCGAGGAGAGAGATGAGGGGAGAGACGTAAGGAGAGAGGGAAGTGAGTGGAAGAAAGGGAAGAGGAAGAGAGGAGAGAGGGATGGGGAGAGAGATGAGGGGAGAGGGAAGGGGAGAAGAAGAGAGGAGAGAAGGAAGGGGAGAAGATGAAAGGAGAGAAGGAAGGGGAGAAAGATGGAGGGAGAGGAAGTGAGGAGAAAAATGGAAGAGGAGAGGGGCAATGGGGGGATTATAGAGGTCTGAAGAAAGGGAAGAGAGAGAGAGAGAGAAAGAAGGAGAGGAGAGCGATGCGTGAAGTGGGAAGGTGAGAGGTAAGGGAGGAGAAAGAGAGAAAGTAGATAGAGATGAGGAAGATAAAAAAATGAGGGGGTAAGAAGAGTGGAAAGAGTAGAAAAGAGAGTAAGGACGAGGAAAGGGAGAGGGAAAGGGAAGAAGGGAGTGAGGAAATGTAAGAGGATATGGAGAGGAGAAGAGAGGGAAGAAACAAGTGAGAAGGAAGAAGGGAAAGAGAAAAAAGTATTGAGGCCGATGAGACAAGGAGGGGGTGGATAAGAGAGAGAGAAAGAGACAGAGACAGAGAGAGAGTATAAAATAGAAAAGAATCGAGAAGAAGGATAAGAGAGAGGACAGCGAAAAGAAACAAAGCGAAAGAAGTGGGAGGAGAGGAAAGAGAAGAGAAAAGAGCAGCGACGAGAGAGTCCCAAGAGCAGCGCGCAATTCTTCCTCGCCGGGAGAAAATGATACCAGTTCAGCATTTCTCTTTGGCGGACGACTGTCACTTGTTGGAGTGGGCGGGGGGGGAGGGGGAGGAGGGGTTGAAGTATCGGGGGTTGGGGGGAGTTTCAGCTGTTTAAAGGGGAGTCAGGGGGGAGGGGAGAGGGGGAGGTGGAGGGGTGCGTTAAGACGAGGTGATGTAAGCTGAGTGACTTCTTGTTGATTATTTTCTGATGGATAGATGGGTAACGTGAGAGGCGGTGGAGGTGACGGAGGCGGATGTGCGTGCGTCTGTGCGCTCGAGGAGGAGGTTGTGGGTGGGGGGATGTGTGTGCGCTTGGGGTTTATTTGATTTGGTGTGAGTATATATGTGAGAATACGCGCACGCACGCACGCACACGCACACACGGAAGCATAAGTACACGCACAGGCAAACGCACACATCACGCACGAAAGCACGCACGACACGAGCACGCACACTAACGCACCACGGAACACACACACACACACACGCCACACAAACGCAACACACGACACACAACACGACACACACACACACACACTCACCACACACACACACACAACACACACACACACACACACACACACACACACACACACACACACACACACACACACAGACACACACACACACACACACACACACACACCACACACACACACACAACTACACAACACACAACACACACACACACACACACAACACACACCACACCACAACACACACACAACACACACACACCATCACAGCACACACACACACACACACACACACACACACACACACACACACACACACAGCACACACACACACACTCACACACACACACACACACACACACACACACACACACACACACACACACAACACAGCACAAAACACACACCATACACGACACACACACACACTGCACACGCACGCGCACGCACGATACGTATCCACTTATATAAACTACGCAGCACTATTTCGCTCAGTAGTATCTAATTATTATTATTATTATATAATCACAACAGTAAGCACAAATAGAGTCCCAATCAGACTCCGACCCAGGAGACCCGCCCCCCGCAGAGCCCGCCGACCAAGGCAGGCCGAAGGAGGCCAAAGGGCGGGCCGAGGGGGGGGGGCGGGGGCGTCGGCAATTGCGTAGCGCCAGGTGACGCGCGTGGAATGCGTCCTCGGACTTGATTGCGCCCGGAGAGAGTCCTCGAGGGCCGTCGGATTGACTGCGGCGGAGGCATCATCGGGACGCCCGTGCGGGGGGGGGGGGGGGGGAGACTAACGACGGGGATGGTCCGGGTTTCTTGTCGTATTTTTTTTTTTTTTTTTTCGTTTTCATGGGCTACTACTATTTTTATATGATTTTTTTTTGAGGGGGGGGGGCGTTGGGTTGCTTGGGAGGATTGTATTTTTATCGCGGTGAATCGATAGCCACACATGCCTATAAATAGATGAATGGATATGTAAATTTAGATAAAAATAGAAACACACACGCATACATGTATATATAATGTATGTATGTATTCATATGCATGGACGAAAGGAGAAAAAAAAACGAAAAACTGTAGACTTGATGGGCCATTCCAACAATAGAGAGATAAAAAAGGGAAGAAAAGGGGAGAAACAGAGCAATAGAGAAGGAATCCGAGAAGGAGAGAGAAGTTAATCGACACGGGATCCACCCACGTCCTCTCCTCCAGCGTGTTCTCGTAAGCATCTGGTGTCCACCTCCCCTTCCTCCCTCCCTTCCCCCCTCCCCACTCCATCTCCCCTTTCCCCTTCCCTTTCCACTCATCTCCTTTCCCTTCCCCCCCCCACTCCATCTCCCCCTTCCTCCTTCCCTTCCCCTCCCACTCCACTCCCCCTTCCTCCTTCCTTCCCCTCCCCACTCCCATCTCCCCTTCCTCTTCCCTTCCCCCCTCCCACTCCATCTCCCCTTCTCCTTCCCCTCCCCACTCCATCTCCCCTTTCCCCTTCCCTCTCTATGCCCCCTTTCTTCTCTTCTCCCTTCCCTATCCCTTCTCTACAATTCCCCTGTCTTAATCTCTCATTTTCCACTTATCTTCTTTCCACTTATCTTCTTTCGCCTCTCCTTCCCCTCTGCCTTTCCTTCTAGTTTTTTTTATCTCTCCTTATCCTTATCCCTTCTTCATCCCCCTACCTTTGCTTTCCCATCTCCTTTCCCCTGCCTCTCTTGCCATCTCCTCCCTTCTCCTTTTTCTTCTTCTTCCTTCCAACCTATCTCCCTTTCCTTATCCTTCTCCATTCTTCTTCTTCCCCTTCCCTATTCCTTTCCCATTCTTCTCTTTCTTCCCCTTTCCTCTCCTTCTCCATTCTTCTTCTTCTTCCCCCTTTCCCCTATCTCCCCTTCCTTCTCCTTCTCCATTCTTCGTCTTCTTCCCCCTCCCTCGGCCTTCCCCTCTTCATTTCCCTACCTCCCCCTCCCCCTTTTTTTCCCTGGCGGCCTGACAGTAGCAGCCACAGTGCTTGAAGGCCTGGAATGTGTGGCACGCTCGCCTCCCCTCACTCCCCTCACTCTCTCCCCTCATCCTCCTAGGCTGTGGCCACCTAGCTCTCCTCATTTCTGTAACGTGTCTCGGCTCTGTGCTTTTAAGGTCTTGCGTGGGTTCGTAAGGCGTTGTGTGTAAGTTGTGTATTTCAAGTGAAATGGCGATTGGGGTGGGTGGGAGGGGTGGGGTGTATGTGTGTATGTAAGGGTTGGAGGGGAGGGGGTTTCTTCTCTTTCGTTTCATCCTTTTTTTCTTTCCCAGTCCTTCCCCATTCTTGTTTTTTTTTCTTTTCCTTCTCGTTTCTTCCATTTCCCCTCGCCTCTTCTGTCTTTCTCCTCTTGCCTTACTCCCTTCCTTCCCTCTTCTCCTTTTCCATATTCACCCTTTCTTTCCCCCTTTCCCTTTTCTCTTCCATCTTTCCCTCTCCATTTTCCAACTTTCCCTCTCCCCTCTCCTTCCCATCTTCCATTTTTCCCCCTCCCCTCTTCCATCTTTCCTCTCCCCTTCTCCTTCCCCTCTTCCATCTTTCCCTCTCCCTCTCTCCCTTCATCTCTCCCTCTCATCTTCCGCTCTCCCCTCTTCTAACTTTCCCTTTTCCCCTCTCCCCTCTCTCCCTTTTCCATCTTCCTCTCTCTTCCATCTTTCCCTCTCCCCTCTCTCCTTCCCCTTTTCCATCTTTCCCTCTCTGCCCCTTCCATCTTTCTCTCCCCTCTTCCATCTTCCCCTCTCCTTCTCTCCCCTCTCCCGTCTCTCCTCTCTCCCTCTTCCATCTTTCCCTCTCCCTCTCCACCTCTCTCCCTTCCCCTCGCCATGCCCCTTGCGTTCGCCTGGAGTTCCTCGGTGCGCTTCGTCGGGGCTTCTTTACCCTCGTGTCGCCGCTCCGTGCCGCGCCGCTGGGCTCTCCTCGCCCGAGTGCTCCTTGTGCTTCGCTGTGTGTCTTGTCTGTTCGTCTGTTGGTGTCTGCGTTCTGTTTTGTTGTATTTCGTTCGGTTGTGGGTGGGGTTTTGTGTTGTGTGTGTTTGAGTGCGTTTCTCTCTCTCTGTCTCTGTCTCGGTGTCTCACTCGTTTTTTTTCTCGCTCTTTTCTCGCTTTCTTTTCTGTCTGTGTCTCTCTCTCTCTTTTCTCTCTCTCTCTCTCTGTCTGTCTTCTTCTCTCATCTCTCTCTCTCTCTCTCTCGTTCTCTCTCTCTCAGTCATTCTCTCTCTCGTCTCTTAGTCTTCTCTCTCATCTCCTGCTCTCTTCTTTTCTCTTCTTCTCTCTCTCTCTCTCTCTCTCTCTCTCTCTCTTCTCTCTTCTCTCTCTCTCTCTTCTCTCTTCTCTTTTCTCTCTCTCTCTCTCTCTCTCTCTCTCTTCTCTCTCTCGTCTCTCATCTCTCTCTCTCTCT
Source organism: Penaeus vannamei (assembly GCF_003789085.1). NCBI lineage: Eukaryota > Metazoa > Arthropoda > Malacostraca > Decapoda > Penaeidae > Penaeus > Penaeus vannamei. Next base: position 96,570 of record NW_020870031.1, read on the forward strand.
CTCTCTTCTCTCTCTCTCTCTCCAATCACTCACACACTCACACACACACACACACACACACACACACAGCACACACACACACAACAACACACACACACACACACACACACACACACACACACACACACACAACACACAGAAGAGAGAGAGAGAGAGAGAGCGAGAGAGAGAATGCTAGATTTGATTTTGTTTTGCGAGCTGCTTTGTGTTGATTTATAGCCGATGAGTATATGCCGTCAACGAACATCATGCTTCATTGCTTTTTATTTTTTGTAACTGTGTTAATGTTGTGTTTACATGCACACATACACTACAGTGCAAACAAAGACGCACGCACAGTCGCACGTGCACGCGAACAAGTGGACCCATCCCCCCCCTTGGCCCCCCTACCCCGCTGCGTACCCCCTCCCCGCCCCTGCTTACCCCCCCCTGCCCTTGCTTTTACCCCCTTCCCACTCCCCCTCCCTCCTCCCCTCCCTCTCTCACTCGCCATTCTTCACTCGCATTTTTTTTTTTTTTACTCCACTCACGTCTGTGCGTTCTTTAATGTACTCCAGTGCATTAGTGTTTGTGATTGTAATTCATCGGTGTCATTGAAAAGTCACAGTCTGTTCACTGCTACTTTTTCTTGCGTCACTGTTGTGTTTCGCTTTGGGCCGGTTCCAAGGTTTACGCGGCCTTTCATTCTGTGGCTTTCAGGTTGTGATGATTGTTTTTTTTTTGTGTTCTTTTCCTGAGATCTGTCTGTGTGTGTGTGTGTCTGTGTCTCTCTCTCTTTCTATTTCTCTCTCTTGTTCTTTCTTTCTGTTTTCACTTTCTCTCTCTTGTTCTCCACTTTCTCTCTTGTTCTTTCTTTTCTCTTTCTTTCTTTTTCTTTCTCTTGTCTCATTCTTTTCTTGTTCTCACTTTCTCTCATTTTGTTCTTTCTCCTCTTTTTCTCTCTTCTCTCTCCCTCTCTCTCTCTCTCCTCTCTCTCTCTCTTCTCCCTCTCTCTCTCTCTCTCTCTCTCTCTCTCTCTCTCTCTCTCTCTCTCTCTCTCTTCTCTCTCTCTCTGACATTGTCTCGTTCTCGTCTTCTCTTTCCCTTCCCTTTTCCCTCCCTCCTCCCCCTCTTCTGTGTCGTCTTGCCTCCAGCTGAGCGCCCCCCTCCCCTCACCCCCCGGGCGTACCCCCGTCCGTCACTCCCCCCTTCCCCCGCGACAGCAGTAGGAGGGAAAAAGGAAGCGAGCGCCGCCGGGAAGGAAGGAATGCCAACCACGTCAAACAGACCCCTGGAGTCCTCCCCACCCCCCTCCTCCTCCTCGTCCTCCCCCTCCTTCTCATCCCCTACCTCTCCTCTTCGTCCTTCATCTCCTTCCTCTATCTTCCATCCTTTTGTTTTTTTTTGCCTAGTCTTTTTTCTATATCCCTTCTAGTATGAATGTCCTTCCTTATACTCTTCCTTTTCCTCCTTTCCTCCTTGCCTTCCCCCCTCCTCCTGCCTTCCCCCTCCTCCTCCCTTCCTCCTCCTCCTCCTCCCTCCTTCTCCAGTGGGGCCCCCTCGCTCCTCCGTCCTCCATTCTTGTTTACCGGCCGGGGTGTGCGGAGTCCTTTAAAATTATTTGTTTACGGCTTGTGTCTACGGTGCGTGACGCCGCCCGTGCCACGTGCGGAATGCGCCCGCCGCTCGCGCCCTCGCTTGGCGGCGCCCGGCGAGTGCTTGGGATGCTTGGCCGCGCTGGCACTGGTAACATGTGCCTGCTGTACTTTCCGAGGCTCTTCTGTTTTGTATGTTCTCTTGCTTGCTGTGTGGTTCTTTCGTTCTTTCTCTCGCTTTCCCTCTCTCTTTTTTTCCACTCTTCCTTCTTCCTCCCTCCATTCCTCCTTCCCTTCCCATCCCATCCTTTCCCTTCCCTTCCCTTCCTTCCTTTCCTTTTTCCCCTCCATCCCTCCCTCTCTTTCCTCCCTTTCTCTTTCATTCTCCTCCCTCCTTCTCTCCCTTCTACCTTTGTTTTGTTTTGTTTTACGTGAAGGAAGTAAACGAGGCCCCCTCTTCTTACCCGGCCGCTGGGAGGGTGATGGGGAGGGGACGGGGGGGGGGGCGAGGGGGGAGAGAGGGGATTTATGGGCGCTCATTACGCTTAATCATTCCCACTCAAAAGGACCCAGAAGATGTTTATTATTGATATTTATTGTTTCGTGCTCTGTTTCCTTTTTTTTCTTCTCTTTTCTATCTTTCTTTCTCATTATTTATTTCTTTCCCGAACTGGAGGCTCCGCTTTGATTCCGTGACCCGCGGTGAACCAGCTGGCGATCAGCTGGTACGCTACGGCCTTGGGATTTCCCGATGCAAAAGGAGGGGGAAACTGGATTAAAAAGCGACCATCTGTTCCGTGGCGTTTTTATCTCTCTTTTTTTTTTGTTTCTATTAATAGGCGTAGAGGAAAATATTATATTTTTGGTGCTCGACAAAACCCGAGATCAAAGTGTTTTTTTTATTTTTTATTTTTTTGAGTTTATGCGGTTTTATCATTCTCTATATGTGTGTTTATGAGAGCTTTGCGCGTGCATTTAGCATTTAGCGTGTGTGTGTGTGTGTGTGTGTGTGTGTGTGTGTGTGTGTGTTGTGTGTGTGTGTGTGTGTGTGTGTGTGTGTGTGTGTGTGTGTGTGTGTGTATCTGTGTGTGCATGCTTTGTATGCGCGTGTTCATTAAGTGTGTGCATGTATTTGAGTGTATGCAGGTTGTGAATGAGTGAGAGAGAGGAGAGAGAGAGATAGAGAGAGAGAGAGAGAGAGAGAGAGAGAGAGAGAGAGAGAGAGAGAGAGAGAGAGAGAGAGAGAGAGAGAGAGAGAGAGAGAGAGAGAGAGAGAGAGAAGAGAGAGAGAGAGAGAGAGAGAGAGAGAGAGAGAGAGAGAGAGAGAGAGAAGAGAGAGAGAGAGAGAGAGGAGAGAACTCGAGGCGTTTGGCCCCTGCGACTTGGGGGAGGAAGTGAGGGCCAGTGACGAGGCCTAAGTGCTCGTGTTTACCCCCTTCCTCCCTCCGCTTCTCCTTCCCCCTTTCCCCTTTCCTCCTTTCCTCCTCTCCTCCTCGCCTGCCATCCTTCCTCTCCTCCCTCTCTCTCCTCCCTCGCAATGCAGAGTCCAGGCCGAGTCCGAGTCCTCCTTGACGGAGGCAGCACGCGCCCCCCTGTTTACCTTTCGCTTGCCCGGCGCAATGAATCCCGCTCCGGCGACATGCCCAGGACGGTGTGCCCCCCCTACGTGCCCGCGGCCCCGCCGTTTACGTGCCGCCCGGGTGCTCTCCCGTCCATGTGCTTTCTGACAGAGACATACACGCAGGCGTACATACGCATTTCTATTCTCTGTTTGCCTGCCTGCTCTCTCTCTCTCTCCTCTCTCTCTCTCTCTCTCTCTCTCTCTCTCTCTCTCTCTCTCTCTCTCTCTCTCTCTCTCTTCTCTCTCTCTCTCTCTCCTCTCTCTCTCTCTCTCTCTCCTCTCCTCCTCCTCTCTCCCTCTCCTCTCCTTCCTCTTCCTCTCCTCCCTCTCCCTCCTCCTTCTCCCTTCCCTCTCCCCCCTCCCATCTCACTACCATCTCTCCATCTCTCTGGCTCTCTTCTCCTTGTCATGCATATTATATCTTCCCTCGCTCGTCCCTCCCTCTCCCACTTCCCGAGTAGGCCTTTGAAGTAGCGCGGCGACCTGTCCTACAAGCGGGGTCCTTGCCTCGCGTCCTTGCTCCTCGCGTCGGTTTTGGGTGTTAAATACGGCCTGTTTTCGTTGTTTGTTGCTGTTTGTTGTTTGTTGTTGTTGCTGTTGTTGTTGTTGTTGGTATATTTGTAATTTCCTCTGGTATGGTTTTGTAGTATTTTTTTGGCCATCGTTAGGATTGTTGGTGTTGTTGTTGGTATTATCATCATCAACAGAATTGATATTGATACTATTATTGTTATTATTATTATTTGTAGTAGTAGTATTGATAGTAGTAGTATTTTGGGTACTATGACTATTATTATTATTATTAATTTGCATTACTGTTATACTAGTAGTGGTACTAGTAGTGCTGCTGCTGCTGCTGCTGCTGCTGCTGTACTGCTACTGCTGCTGCTGTACTGCTACTGCTGCTGCTGTACTACTACTACAACTACTATTACTACTACTACTACTACTACTACTACTACCATTACTTTTTTGTTACTATTACTATTATTATTATTGTTTATAATTGTTGTTGTAATAGTGATCTATTGTTTTATGTATTGTTGTATGCATTAGAAATAGTGTTAGTTCACTATGATATGATGTGTGTTCGTCCAATTCATTAATGAAGGAAGGGTGGATGAAAGAAAGAAAGAAAGAAAAAAGGAGATGAAGAAAGAAAGAAAAAAGATGAAGAAAGAAAAAGAAAGAAAGAAAAAAGATGAAGAAAGAAAAAAGAAGAAAGAAAGAAAGAAAGAAGGAAGGTAGGAAGGAAGGAAGGAGGAGCGGCCAGGTATACACATCCCTGCGCCAGAGGAACAGACCCTCTCGCCAGACATCCAGCACCGTCTCCCCTCGCCTCCCCTCCCCCCCCTTTCCCCTCGCCAGGCGGACCTTGCCGTGAGTCAAGGGTTAATCAAGGGTGAGAGAGATTAGGGTCCCCTCGCCCTTAATTCCGATACCTGCGGGTTTCTCTCTCTCTCTCTCTCTCTCTCTTTCCCCTCTCTCTCTCTCTCCTCTCTCCCTCTCTCTCTGTCTCCCTCTCTCCTCTCTCCCTCTCTCACTCCCTCTCTATCTCTCTATCTCTCCTCCCTCCCTCCCATCCCCTATTCCCCCATCCACACGCAAAAAAACAAACGCACACACGCACAAATCCCGGTGATATAGGATGTTGCACGGACGTCCATCCTCGTTATGCCGGTTCGGTTCAAATAAAATCCAGGCCCCGATGACGTCACAAACTATAGGCGGGTGAAGCCCTTGTTAACCGGCTTCGCTTGTTGGACTTCGCGCCGCCCGAGGTGAATAAGCCTCGCTGAAAGTTCTCTTTTCGTTTCTTTGGCTTAATTTTAGAATTTTAAGGTTTTTTTTTCTTCCTTTTTTTGTGCGGTTGTTGAAATTGGGGATTAGGAGATTGGCATTACGGAGGGTGTTGGCGAGGGTGGGCGTGGGGATGAGCGCGAGGGCGTGGACGGGGGCGAGAGGTGACCGTGCCCTCCCGTCGCGGCTGACGGGGGCGTCGACGCAGTAAACCTCACACCCACGGAAGGCCACGTCTAATGAGGGCGGATAATTAGAGCATAAAGAGCGGGCGAGGGACCGTTCTCGTGGCAAAGAGGGCGTAATTGCAGCGGGCTCCGTCTGTTTCCAGATAGTTATACAGTAATGAGTGCAAGTGGAGTGGCGAGTCGGCACGGAGGCCACGCGCGTCGGGGGAGGAGGGAAGGGGTGCGATTTCGGTCGGGCGGTCGGGGAATCCCCTCTTTGGTCGGGGGTCGCTTGCGGGTGTCGGCTTTTCGGCTTTCCTGGTTTTGTGTTTTTCCCGTCCATGAGGAGGGATAGGCGCGTGGCTGTTTGGGGTTGCGTGGGCGCGTGCGCGTGCGTGTTTGTTCCCTGACGTTATCGTCCTGTTTTTACGGCATCGTAAAGGTGGCGTCCCGAAATCGCTCGCACTTAGGCGGAATGCGTTGGTAAATCCGTGATCAATTATTCAGGACTCGTGGTGAGCGCTTGCAGTAGTAAATTCCCGCCGAATGAGAGAGCGCGCCCGCCGTTCCCGCCCCCATTAGCGCCGTCGGCCGGATCGCGACGCTCACCTCGGGAATCCGCGAGCCGGGAGCCGCGCGCCGCCCCCCGTAATCGCCGCCCGTCACGTGATTTACGGGCACGCGGCGCCATTTGCCGTTGACGCGACGTCTTCAGCGAAATCATTTATGCATTGTCTTTCCCTTTTGATTCGCGCGCCGTCGAGATCTTGCGGGGATCGACCCTAATCGACGCAAATGAGCGCGATGAAGAATGGCGGTAAATCAGGGGAGGCGACACGAGGCTCTCGTCTTTGGCCTCGCCTGTAGACCGGGTTTGTTAGTGGAGGTCGTAGGTCGTTTGTCGTTGTTTGCGAGCAATATGCTGCCGCTGGAATGAGTTTGGGGGTGAGATATGGTGCGGGAGGGCGGGGAAGAGGAGTGAAATAAGGGAGGAGAGGAGGAGGAAGTGAATGATCGGATGAATATGATAGAGAGAAAAGGAGAAAGAGAGAGAAGGGTTAAGAAGTTGCTTCAGTGAAGGCATTACATGTGAAATAAATGCCAGTTATTGGGACCAAATGACACGTCCCGGCTAATTGGTTTGTCTTCATAAATACAGAAATGATTGTCACTTTCTACACGTGTTTGCTTCTAAAGGATAATTGGTTCTTCTCTTTATGAATATCGGGAACTGCGTTTGGTTTTAATGGCCCTGCGTAAGTGGCTGAAACTGATTTGTTGGATATATCGTCTGTTTCTGGAGTGCGCTTCAATTTGCTTGGCATGGATCGGCATTTTTGGATTTTTATGGGTAGAATCTCTTGATAATTGGGTCTGGTTGAATCTTTTATTAAGTGGGTTTGGTAGAATCTCTTGATAATTGGGTCTTTTTGAATCTTTTCTTAAGTGGTTTGGTAGAATCTCTTGATAATTAGGTCTGGTTGAATCTCTATTATTTGGGTCTGGTAGAATCTCTTGATAATTGGGTCTGGTAGAATATGTTATTAATTGGGTCTGGTAGAATCTCTTATTGATTGGCTCTGGTAGAAAATGTTATTAATTGGGTCTGGTAGAATCTCTTATTGATTGGCTTTGGTAGAATATGTTATTAATTGGGACGTAGAATCTCTTGATAATTGGGTCTGGTAGAATCTCTTATTAATTGGGTCTGGTAGAATCTGAAATTAAATTGGGTCAGATGAAGCGCCCTCTTCTGAACGGCCCTGGGTGATTTATGTTTCCTTCGTGTCACAGATACAATCAGGCATATCCGATTAAACGGGGCAGAGTCGGTCGTACCCCCCACCCCCTCCCTCCCTTCCGCCCCAACCCGAACTTCCGCAACCCTCCTTGAGCTTCCTTACACGCCCCCCTAATGCATCCCCAACCCTTCTACCCTCCCCTCTCCCTACCTCTCCCCCCCTCTCCATTTCCCGAGCTTTTCTTTCGACCTCCCCCCCTCGTTAGGCCGCCCACCCCTCCCCTCCCTCCCTGCAGCGCCCCCCGCCCTCTTAATAGTCGTGAGTAGCTGTAAAGTGTTGAGGTTAGATCCCGTGGCGGCGCCCAACCCCCGTCTTGACCGCGTGGGCGCGAGGGCGGGGCGAGAGGAAGGGTGGAAAGGTAGGGTTGAGGTAGGGACAGGAAGGTAGGGTAAGGGTAGGAGGGGAGGGGGGGAAGAAGGGTACGAGGGGCGTCTACTGATCAAAATCTCGAGGGGGGCGGGTGTGACGGTAGCCCCCCAACCCCACCCACCCACCCACCCTGTTCCGCCTTTCCCTGGGCGTGGGCGGTGTGCGTGTGATGTGCCTTTGCTTTTGTTATAGATGTACAATGACATGAAAGTTCTCCTTTTTTTCCTCTTTCTTTCTCTCCTTTCATCCCCTTCGCCCTTATCTCTCTCTCCTCCTCTCTCTCTCTCTCTCTCTCTCTCTCTCTCTCTCTCTCTCTCTCTCTCTCTCTCTCTCTCTCTCTCTCTCTCTCTCTCTCTCTCTCTCTCTCTCTCTCTTATGTGTGTGTGTGTGTGTGTGTGTGTGTGTGTGTGTGTGTGTGTGTGTGTTATCTATCTATCTCTTCTTTCCTTCTTTAATCATTTTTCTTCCCCTTTATCGTGTTAGAAAATAGTTGTGTTGTGCGGAGTCGAACCGACACTTCCGTAGTGTGAAGGAAGGTTGAGGGGAAAGAGATGAGAGGGAGAAGGATGACGGAGGGAGGAGGGAAGGGGAAGGGAGGAGGAGGATTGTAGAGGGAAAGGGAACGGGGGGGGGAGAGGGGGACCTCGCGGTGCCGGAAGCTGGCCCGCCAACTGGAGGGTCTTGTCACCACTGCGGCCTCAAATGACCTCTAATGGGTCACCCTCCCTCCCCTCCCTCCCCTTCCTCCTCCCTACCACCGGCGCCTCCCCACACGACCTCATCGCCGTCAGAGGGACCTTTAAATTTCTTTATGACCAGACTCGCTACTTAGCAACCCTCCTGGACGCTGACGCCCCCGTGTTGGCCTTCCGAACGGGGTGGCTCGGCTTTGGTGAAGTTGGGAGGGGCTCGGGAAGGACAGCGAATAGTGTGTGTGTGTGTGTGTGTGTTGTGTGTGTGTGTGTGTGTGTGTGTGTGTGTGTGTGTGTGTGTGTGTGTGTGTGTGTGTGTGTTTGTATGTTTATATACATTTATGTGTAGGTATAGTTGTATGTGTGTGCCCACATACGTGTGTAACTGAATTACTGTGTGCGCTTA
>NW_020870031.1:112500-122500 GCF_003789085.1 Penaeus vannamei
TCAGTCCCCCCCCCCTCGTCCCTCCCCCTCCCTGCCCCCCCCGCACCAGAAGGAGTAGTTCCTCGCAGCGAGATGAGCGAGATGCGGATGTGAGGGTGTGTGAGCTTGTGGATGCTGATGTGGAGTGTGAGATTGGGAGACAGTGGAAGCAGAGTGCGAGGAGAGGATGAAGGGAGGGGAGGGAGATGGTGGGGGGGGAGGGAGGAGGGAAGGAGGAAGGAGGGTTTGAGGGAGGGAAAGAAGGGAGGGAAGGAAGGGAGGGTAGGAGGGAGGGTAGGGGGGGTAAGAGGAGGGTGGGAAGGTGGAGGGAGGTTTGGGGAGGGAAAGGGCAGAGGTTGGACAGAGGAAGGAAGGAGAGAGAGAGGGAGGAGAGAGAGAGAGAGAGAGAGAGAGAGAGAGAGAGAGAGGAGGGAGAGAGGAGATAGAGAGGAGAGAGAGAGAGAGGAGAGGAGAGAGGGAGAGGAAGAAGGGAGAGGGAATGAGAGAGGAGAGAGGAGACAGATGAAGAGAGAGAGGAGAGAGAGAGAAGGGGAAGGAGGAGAAGAAGAGGAGAGAGGCAGGAGAGAGGGAGGGTAGTTAGGGGATGTGGAAGGGAAGGAGGAAAGGGTTGGAGAGGGAGGGAGAGTGAGACAGGCTAGTTGGAAGGGAAGGAAGGAGAAAGGTGAATGGTTGAACTAGAGGAGAGATGGAGGGAAGGGAAGGGTTGTCCGATGTAGGGAGAGGGTTGATGAATGGTTTTAAGGTCCTTAGGGGAGGGGATAGTATTTCACGTGGTGTGCCTTACGTGTGCCTTGGCCCTGGCACTAACGGGCGGCGCGCAGGCACTCGGTTGGTCATATTCTCCCTTGTCGCTGGGAGATTTAAGACTCAACTTAAGAATCCGAGTTTTAACAATCCTTCCGAGATGTATTTATTCGCTCTCGCAATATTGTAACTTTTTTTTATGTTGGTTTTTCCATCGTCAAGTTTATTTGTTCCTCGTGTCAGTCAAGGTGAGTGTTTGCGACGGGAATTGAATGTTATATCAGGCGAATTTGATGACTTTGCATGATCCATTATTCATGGCCGGGGTTTTGTTTGCTCTCCATCGTTTTGGTCAGCAATTAACTTCCTTGACGTCAAAAAAAAAGATGATTATGAACTTGTTATTATGATTCTGAGTCATACCTGTACGGCTGTTCTTGTGTGCGAGGCGCTGTTCGGTCCGCCCTTGCAAGCAGCTGATGGGTGTGGCAGTGCCTGGCTCCGTGGCCGCGGTGCCCTGCCTTACATCGATATATATGTGCCGAGATCTGCCGATTGCGGATATATATTCCGTACTCACACGTCAGCGCGCACGCACGCACGCACGCACGCAAGCACATGATGAATTGATTGCGTCCCGGTGATTCCAGGTAGGTTATTCTGCGCTGTGATAATGGTAAAGGGATTAAGAAAAAGGTATGAAATGATGATTGTGATAGTAAGGAAGAAATGGGAAGAGAAGGAAGATAGGAGAATAACAATAAAAAATATGAAAGTGTTTACAAGAAATACTCATGTAAGAGAGAGAGAGAGAGAGAGAGAGAGAGAGAGAGAGAGAGAGAGAGAGAGAGAGAGAGAGAGAGAGAGAGAGAGAGAAGGAGAGAGAGAGAGAGAGAGATTAATCTAGGAGAACGAGAATCCCCGAAAGGAAAATAAAAGGAAGACGACAAAAAGAGTAACAAGACGAAGGAGCGAGTGGAAGACGCCAGCCACATGTACACCATCTCAAGAACTCTTTATTACGAGTTTGTTTATTACGCGTGCCGGTCTTCTTTATTGTGGCATTAGTGTCTGCGGGTTCTGAGAATGCGCATGCTGTTTAGGGCTCCGAAGGCTGCCGTAACCTAGGGTTTATTTATACTTGATGTCTAATTTTGCCCTTTTGATTTTATTGAAGCTGGCGACGAAAGGGTGTTTTTGTATGTGTTGGAGGACATGTTTTTATTTTGTATTTGTTTTTGTATTTATATATATGGTTTATATATATTTGGATGGGCTATTTCCGTTGACATTTTGCGTTTGAAGTTCGAGTAAACAGCTGACGCGAGGAATGGGCTTTTGAAGGGTGGGATCTCGCTGGCCTCTGCCTGCTCGACGATCAGCTGATTGTGAGTGTTGTCATCAGGAATTCAAGATTTGGTCCGAATATTCAAAATCGGGTGTAGGTATTCCGATACAAAATCAAACATTCAGAGTCAAATATTCAGGTATTTAGATTTATATTCGTATATTAGAATTTTGAAAAATTATTTAAAATTCAAATGGAAACTCAAATATTCATTATCGTATTATTTATCATTGATCGATCATCGGTTGATTGCATATCACCCTGTTTCCTTTTCTTTACCATCTTTCTACTCTTTCTGCTTCTTTCTCTTTTTTCTCCTCTCCCCGTGGTCTTCTTCGTGTCTTCGTTCCTTCTCTCCCCATTCTCCTCCTCTCGCCCTCCTCCTCTTCCGGATTCGAGACGACGCTCGGGGGTTTTAATTCCAAGAGTGATGTTAGTTGACATTATTTTCCTCGGGGTGGGGAGGGGTGGTGGAAGGGAGTGGGGTTTGGTGAGGGTTGAGGGAGGGGAAGTGGTATCTGGTACGAGCTATTTCTATTTCCGTTCTTTTAATTCTTGTAATTGCTCTTTTTTTCGTCTCGTTTCTGCTTCCTCCTCCACTTCCCTTTCTTCTTCGTCTTCTTCGTCTCCAATTTCCTAGTCTTACTCCTATGCTTATTGATGTTGTTTTTGTATTATTGTTATCGGCAGCAACATCCATATTACATTTTTTATTAATGTTATTGTTATTGGTTTTATTATTATCATTATTGTTATTATTACTATTATTATTATTATTGCTGTATTGTTGTTGTTGTTGTTGTTATTGTTGTTATCATTATTATATTATTATTGTTGTTGTTGTTTTGTTGTATTAATATTATTATTATTGCTGTTGTTGTTGTTGATGTTCGATTATTATTGCTACTATTACTATTACGAATAGTCTTAGGTTTGTTCTTTTTACTTGTTATTAGTATAAGTATTGTTTATTATTTATTGTTGTGTTTTTTCTAATTATTCGTCGCCAACTTCTCTTCTACTTCTGCTCATCATCATCCTTCCCAGCTTCTTCCTCTTCGCCTTCGTCATCGTCTTCTCTGGGTCTGCGTGGCATAATTGGCAATAATCTGATTTTCTCTGAAGGTAAAAGTTACTGTTCGTTATAGTTTCTATTTTATTCATATTGCTGATGACGTCACATGTACACACGTAGCACTCTGTCGCTGTTGCCACGGTTATGGTTGTTGGGGTTGTAGTTAGCCTGTCCTTCCTCGTGAGTAATCATGGTGTGGTAAGTAACAGTAATAATTGTAAGTAATGGTAGGAGTAAATATAGACGACGAGGAACGGAAGATTTTCCTTTTATGGAAATGCTGTTGAAAAGCGATACGTCCGTGATGGGGCCATAATAAGGACAGTAATGACGGCGACGCAGCGACATGCGACCCTGTTATCGTCAGTGCGTTTTGCTTACGTCGGATTAGATGCGCGTGGGAGGCTGCGCGGTGGAGACGTAAGGGTGAATGGAGGAGGGAGAGAGGAGGGAAGGGGAGGGAAGAGGTTGGGACTGAAAGTAGGGGTGGACTAGGGGATGGCTGAAGGAGGAGAGAGAGGAGAGAGAGAGAGAGAATGAAAGAGAGAGAGAGAGAGAGAGAGAGAGAGAGAGAGAGAGAGAGAGAGAGAGAGAGAGAGAGATCGAGAGAAGAGAGAGGGGAGAGAGGGCGTGAGGAGGAAAATTGAAGGGGTTACGTTTTGTGTTGGGGGTGTATTCTGGGGGAGTGGGGATAAGGCCCCATTGCGGAGGAAATTGTGCCACTGTTGGTGCCGCTGCCTAAGAATGGGGCGAGGGAGAGCAGAGGGAGGTTAACATGGTGCCACTCCTCCTTCCTTGTACCTCCCTCCCTCCTTGTTCCCTCCCTTTTCCCCCTTCTCCCTCCCTTTCCTTTCCTCCCTCCCTTTCCTCCTCCCTCCTCCCTGCCCTCCTTCCCTCCCTCCTTTTCCCCCTTTCCCTGGTCCCTCCTTGTTTCCCTTTCCCTCCTCCCTCCTCCTTTGTCCCTCCTCCCCTAGCTCCTTTTTCCCTCTCCCCCTCTTATCCCTCCTCCCCTATCGTCGACCCCCCCCCCATCCCCTCCTACCCCACATGATGCAGACATCCGGTGTGGATCAGTACAGCGCCTTCAAGGAACGAACGGACGGCAGAGGACAAGAAAGGAAAAGTTGAAGGAAGAGGGGGAGAGGTGGATAGGAGGGAACGAAAGAGGGGAGAGGAGGGAAGGAGAGAGTGGATAGGGCATGAGAAAGAGGGGAGGCGACGGGAAGGAGAGGTGGTAGGAGGGACGAAGAGGGAGAGGGAGAAGAGAGGTAGGTAGGGAGTTGGGAAGAGGGGAAAGGGCGGGAAGGGAGGTAGATTGGAGGGGGGAAGGGGAATGGGAAGAGAGGAGGAGAGAAAGGGAAAGGGACAGAGGCCGGAGAGGTAGATAGGAATGAGAGGGGAATGGGAAAGGCGGGAGTAAGAATGGGAGAGAAAAGGGGAAAGAGAGAGAGAGGGAGAGAGTAGATTGGAGGGGCAGGAGAGAGGTAGTGGGCGTAGGACGAGGAGGAGGGGGGAGAGGAGAAGGAGACAGGAGAAGAGGGAGGAGAGGGAGAGGGAGGTGCATTATGTGAAATGGGGGAAGAAAAAGATAGACTACGAAATAAGAGTAGATAGGCGAGGGAAATTGTAAAACGAAGTAGATAAGGGCCGTAAATTAGTTACTTGTTATTGGTGTTTGAGAAACAGCAGGTGGGAATAAGAGATAAATGAATAAAATTTCGGGAGGGCGGAAAAGAAGAACGAATAGAGTGAGAGAAAAATGGAGAGATTAAGAGAGTATTCGGAAAAATAGACATAAAATTGGAGANCACACACACACACAGCACACACACAATCACACACACACAACAACACAAACACACCACACACACACACACCCCACACACACAGCCATTTGCACGGGCACACGCACGCACACACGCACAACTACACACACCACACACACAACACCCCACCACACACACACAACACCACACACACACACCACACACACATAATGCACACACACACACGCACACAACACACACGCACGATGGGGCAACAAAACAAAAACACACACAATGTCTAAACTCTGAGTTTACACTTACTTTTTCGTCATTCATCGAATGATGTAAGCATTTAATAGGAATAAGTTATAATAGGAAAAAATTATAATAGGAATAAGTTATAAAATAGGAATAAGTTATAATAGGAATAAGTTATAATAGGAATAAGCTTATAATAAGAATAGAGAAAAAAATCAATATTTAATGTTAAGATGAAATAGTACAGGTCATTGGTATAAAGATTTTCGTTCGTTTCACGTCATCATTATTATCATCATTATTAGTTTTATTGTTTTATTTGTGTATTATATACTATTTGTTATTGTTAATATATAATAACTGTTTCTTATATTTTTTCCTTCTTATTATTGTTTATTATTATTATTATTATTATTATTATTATTAATTATGCATTAGTCTTTGTTGTAATGATCCAAAGACATCTATATACGAAAGACGGAAACATATTAACGTTATATAGCAAAAATTATATACGATATATAATGTTCATATAATCTTTGGGTAGATATACGGGAATTGTGATCCCGTAAAAAAAAAAAAAAAACTGTACCTTCTGCCATCACGTGACTGTGACGTCACTCAGACGCATCGCTGCACGACATTCAAAGCCTACATTTAACTCCCTAATTATTTGCGAATCAACGGCAACTACCCTTCATCAAATCCCCGTGAAACTTAAACGTGTGGGTTCAACAAACCCTTCGAGACGGCTTAGAGTCACAAACCAAACGTGGCGCAGCGAAAGGGAGTTCGTAATGGCCGAAGATAAGTCCCAGGCGCGAGATGCCTCCATGGCGGACCCCTTTCAAGAAGTGTTTTTGAAATCCTGTTTTTCTTCGATTATCAGCAACTTTGAATGAATGTGCAGTGACAGTGGCGGTGGAAAGTGCAGTGATTTGTGAAGTGGATGCCGGTTCTGTTAGTATTATGAGCGCGTTTTTATGAATTGAGGTAGGATCACAATTTACCGGCATCATCATTATTTTTATTATTATCATTATCATTATCATCATCATGATTATTAAAATGATTATCATCATCATCATCATTATCATTACCATTATCATTACCATTATCATTACCATCATCATTATCATTACCATCATCATTATCATTATTATTATTATCATTATCATTATCATTATCATCATCATCATGATAATTATTATTATAATCATTCATCATTATCATCCTTATCTATCATCATTATCATCATTAATTATCATCATCATTGTCATCATCATCATTACCATCATCATTATCATTATCATCATCATCATCATATCATCATCACCACCATCATTATCATCATCATTACCATCATTACCATCACCATCATTATCATCATCATAATCATCATTACCATCATCATCAGTATCATCATTATCATCATCATCATTACCATCATCATCATTATCATCATTATAATCATCATTACTATCATCATTATCATCATCATTATCATCATCATCACCACCATCATCATTATCATCATCATCATCATCATTACCATCATCATTATCATTATCATCATTACCATCATCATTACCATTGTCATCATTATCATCATCATTACCATCATTATCATCAATCATATCATCATCAGTATCATCATCACTACCACCACCATCATTATCATCATCATCATCATTACCATCATCATCATATATCATCATCATCATCATCACCACCACCATCATTATCATCATCATTATCATCACCACCACCATCATTATCATCATCATTACCATCATCATCATTATCATCATAATCATCATTTACCATCATCTTATCATCATCATCAGTATCATCATCATCATTATCTTTATCATCACCACCACCACCATCATCATCATCATTACCATCATTATCATTATCATTACCATCATCATTATCATCACTACCACCATCATTATCATCATCATTACCATCATTACCATCGTCATCATTATCATCATCATCATCATCATCATCATAATCATTACCATCATCATTATCAGCATCATCATCACCACCACCATCATTATCATCATCATTACCATCATCATCATCAGTATCATCATCACCATCATCATTTCATCATCATCGTCATCATTACCATCATCATCATAATCATCATTACATCATCTTATCATCATTCAGTAATCATCATCATTATCATCATCACACCACCATCACCATATCATTATCATCATCATCATCATCCATCATCAATCCATCATCATTATCCCAATCATTCATCATCATCATCATTGTCATCATCATCAATTTTATACCATTATTATGATGATACTGATTATTATTATTATTATCATTATTATTATTATTACTATTGTTATATCATTATTGTTGTTATTACTGTAATTATCAATATTATCATTTACATTATTATTATTATTATTATTATTATCATTATTATATTTAATTATTATTATTATTATTGTTATTATTATTGTTATTATTATTATTATGATTATTGTTGTTGTCATTATCATTGTAATGATATTAAAAATAAAAGTGATAGTAATAGTTATAATGATGATATTAATCTTCATTATTATAATTTTTATTGATTTTATTATTATTATTATTATTATTATTATTATTATTATTATTATTGTTATTATTATTGTTTATTATCAACAGTAGTATTATTGCCATTATTATCATCATCATCATCATCATCATCATCATTGATATCATCATTATTATCATCATTGTTATTATCATTGTCATTATTGTTATTGTAATGATGATAATAATAATTATTATTATTATCATTATCATAATTATTATTATTATTATTATTATTATTATCATTATTATTATTATTATTGCTATTTTTATCAAGACCCTTAATATTGTTACTATCCTTATTGTTGTCATTATTATTATGGTATTATTATTATTATCATGAAATCATTATTTTATACCATATCATTATTATTATTATTATTATTATTATTATTATTATTATTATTATTATCATTATTATTATTATATTATTATTATTATTATTATTATTATTATTATTATTATTATTATTATTATTGTTATTGTTATCATTATTGTACTTATTATTACTATTACTATTATTAGTAGTATTAGTATTAGTATTAGTGTTTGTATTATTGTTACTTTAATTGTTTTCATCATTATCATCATGATTTTTATTATCATTATCATTACTGTTATAATTGTTACTACAATCATATTAGTTATTATTATTACTGTTATTATTTTTTGATTATCATAGTTATCATTACTGTTATTATTATCATTACCATTCTTATTATCATCATTATTATTATTGTTGTTGTAGTTGTAGTTGTTTTTTGCGTTGCCATCATTATCTTATCATTAATATCATCTTCATTTTAATGAATTATAATAACAATTGTATAAACAATAATGTTACTAATTATGATAATGATGATAATAATAATGTTGATAATGATATGGATAACAATGATGATATTAGTGATAATGATTTTCATCATTATCAATATTATTAGTATTATTCTTATTCCTATTCTTATTATTATTGTCATTGTCAGTATTGTTATCATTATCACCATTATTGTTATTATTATTATTATTTATTATTTTATTTTATTATTATTATTATTATTATTATTATTATTATTATTATTATTATTGTTATTATTATCATAACTTTAATTATCATTTATTATTGTCATAATTATTATTATTATTATTATATCATTACCATTACTATTATTATTATCATGATTATAATAATTATCATTATTATTATTACTATTACTTTATATATAATATCATGATTATCATTATTATTAAGAAATCACTATTATTATTTTATATTATACTTATTATCGTTACTATTAGTAGTAGAAGTAGTAGTTGTGTCATTATTATTGCTATTAGTATTATCATTATTATGATTATTATCCTCATCATCATCCTTATTATCATCATTATCTTACATTGCTTAGATTATTATCATTATCAGTATTATTATTATTTATCATCATAACCTTAATTATTATTATCATTATTATTATCAATGTCATAATTATGATTATTGAATTTATAATTTCATTAACTGTTATTATGATTATTATCATTATTATTATCAATGTCATTATATTTATAATTATTAATTGTAATTATTAATATTATCATTTTATATGTTATTATGATTATCATTATCATCGTTATTGTTTATTATCATCATTATTATTATCTTTTTTTCATCATCATCATCATCATCATCATCACCACCATTATATTATTATTATTATTATTATTATTATTATTATTATTATTATTATTATTATTATTATCATCACCATTACTGTTATTATTATCACTGTTATTGTTACTATCTTTATTACTGTTATCATTATTACTATTATTATTATTACTAATATTGATATATTTGTTATCGTCATAGGTTTTGTTATAACTATAATCATTATTATTGTTACTGTTATCATTATTATGATCATCATTATCATTATTATTATTATTATTATTATTACCATTATCATTACTACTACTACTACTCTTACTATTACTATAAATATCATTATTGTTGTTATTATTATAATTATTATCATGTTTTTTTATTATCATTGTTTTTTTTTTGTTTTTTATATTGCTATTATTATTGTTATCATTGTCATTATTACTATTGCTATCATCATTATCATCTTCGTCAATACTGTCCTATTATTTTTTTTTATCGGTGGCTATAAAAATTATAACATGTTTATGATTTTA
>NW_020870032.1:0-5000 GCF_003789085.1 Penaeus vannamei
TGCAACGGCCCTCGCCCCACACCCTGTGCTCTCCCTCGTCCCGCAGGAGGGAACTCGCTCCTCTCAGAGCCCTCCACGCAGAGGGCGCCGACGAAGTGACTCCTTAGTGCTCTCCAGTGACCAACCCAGACAAAAGTCAGAAAATAACAACGCAATAACACGTGTGTAGATACGGAGAAGACACGTCCCAGGTGTACCCGGAATAGCTCTCCGAGAGGAGCCAGAGGCACGTGGAGCGCTGTGTGAACTCGGAAAAGAAAGTCGGCGACCAGTGCTGCGTCCTGTTGTTCCCGGAGAGCGGGTATCGAGGCGGTGTGGCGCCGGGAGAGCCGCTGGCCACCCACACGCCCGGCTCTTGTGTGGCTTCTCGTTGGTGCGGACGAGGGAGGGGCGGAGGGAGGCGTGGAGAGGAGGAGAGAGGGCGTGGAGAAGCAGAAAGAGAGAGGGAAGGCGGGCGTGGAGGGAGGCAGCGAGGAGGAGAGGGCGTGAAGGGAGGAAAGGAGGGCGTGAGGAGGGTTTAAGGAGGGAGGGAGAGCGGGAGGGCGGAAGGAGGGAGGGAGGGAAGAAAAGGCGGAAGAAGGGCGTGAAAAGAGTGTATAAATGACGGGAGAAGGGCGTGTAATGGGCGGAGGGAAGTGCATTTGTATCGGTCATTTAAGTTACTTTTGTTTATTTTATGCTTTAATTGCTGCTATGTTTATTTTCATTTTCTTTAATGATAGATTATTTGTATCAGTTATTTTTTGTAACATTTCTATATTGTTATTATCATTGTTATCGTTTTTCTTACTGATGTTATTGTTATTATTCCATTATTTTTTCTCGTAATAACAGTGAGTATTTTTTGCTATTATTGTTGCTGCCGCATCATTATCATAGACCTTAACATATGAACACAACACAAACATGATTACCATGATCACAAACATTGATATTTCAAGCTTGAATATCATCCATCATTAGGACCTTCCATCATTATCATATCTTCTGTAAACACTCACTGCTATTGTCACCATAATCATAAATATTTTTTACCAGCATAACCCTTGTTATTGACATCATGAGATTTTTTTACCTTCGCGTTTCAATTTGCTCTCTCTCTCTCTCTCTCTCTCTCTCTCTCTCTCTCTCTCTCTCTCTCTCTCTCTCTCTCTCTCTCTCTCTCTCTCTCTCCTCTCTCTCTCTCTCTCTCTCTCTCTCTCTCTCTCTATCTATCTCTATTTCTCCCCCCCCCTCTCTCTCTCTCTCTCTCTCTCTCTCTCTCTCTCTCTATCTATCTTCTATCTATCTCCCCCCCCCCCCTCTCTCTCTCTCTCTCTCTCTCTCTCTCTCTCTCTCTCTCTCTCTCTCTCTCTCTCTCTCTCTCTCTCTTCTCTCTCTCTCTCTCTCTCTCTCTCTCTCTCTCTCTCTCTCTCTCTCTCTCTCTCTCTCTCTCTCTCTCTCTCTCTCTCTCTCTCTCTATCTATCTATCTATCTATCTCCCTCTCTCTCTATCTATCCCCCTCTCTCTCTTCTTTTTCCTCTCTTTCTTTTCTCTTCTTTTTTTCTCTCTCTGCTCTTTCTCTCTCCATAAAAGCTGTTATCGCCCCCACAACATACCAGTTTCCGGAACTTGTACAGCCTCTTGCCGTTGCCTAACCTGCTTTGGAGTGCGCTGATTCCTTTTGGGGGGATATGGGAGGGGGAGGAATGGGGGGATGGGAGGATGGAGGAGGGGGGAGGAAGGGGAATGAGCAGGATGGAGGAGGGGGGAGAAATGGGAGGATGGTAGGAGGGAGAGGAATGGGGAGATGGGAGGAGGGAAGGGGGATGGAGGAGGGGGAGGAATGGGGAGATGGAGGATGGAGGATTGGGAGGAAGGGGGGATGAGCAGGATGGAGGAGGGGGGAGAAATGGAGAGGATGGTAGGAGGGAGAGGAATGGGAGATGGGGGAGGGGAGGGGATGGAGGAGGGGAGGATGGGGAGATGGGAGGATGGAGGATGGGGAGGAAGGGGTGAGCAGGATGGAGGAGGGGAGGAATGGGGGAATAGGAGGGGATAGAATGGAGGGGGGGAGGAATGGGAATGGGAGGATGGGGAGGAAGGGGGGGAAATGGGGAGGAGGGATGGAGGGGGTAGGAAGGGGGTGAGCAGATGGAGGAGGGGGAGAAATGGGAGGATGTAGGAGGGAGAGGAATGGGGAGATGGGAGGAGGGGAAGGGGATGGAGGAGGGGGAGGAATGGGGAGATGGGAGGATGGAGGATTGGGAGGAAGGGGGGGATGAGCAGGATGGAGGAGGGGGAGAAATGGGAGGATGGTAGGAGGGAGAGGAATGGGGAGATGGGAGGAGGGGAAGGGGATGGAGGAGGGAGGGATGGAGGGGAGGAATGGGGAGATGGGAGGATGGAGGATTGGGAGGAAGGGGGGGATGAGCAGGATGGAGAGGGGGGAGATGGGAGGCGGAGGAAGGGATGGAGGAGGGGAGGAATGGGAGATGGGAGGATGGAGGATGGGGAGGAAGGGGGTGAGCAGGATGGAGGAGGGGAGAAATGGGAGGATGGTGGGAGGGGGAGGAATGGGGAGATGGGAGGAGGGGAAGGGGATGGAGGAGGGGGAGGAATGGGGAGATGGAGGATGGAGGATGGGAGGAAGGGGGGGTGAGCAGGATGGAGGAGGGGAGGAATGGGGAATAGGAGGGGATAGAATGGAGGGGGGAGGAATGGGGGAATGGGAGGATGGGGAGGAAGGGGGGGAGGAATGGGGGATGGGAGAGGAGGATGGAGGAAGGTGAGGAAGGAGGGAATAGGAGGGGATAGAATGGAGGAAGGGGAAGGAAAGAGTGAATGAGATGGGGGGAACGGTGTGGGGGGAATAGGAGGATGGGAGTGGATAGGACAGGGGAGGAGGGTCAGGGGAACTGGGTGGATGGGATGAGTAGGATGAAGAGGGGATAGGAGGATGAGGAGAGGGGAAATAGAAAGGAGAATAGCAAGGAGAAGGAGGAGAGAAGAGGATGAGAAGGTGAAGGGGAGGATTGATGGGAGGGGCAGAGTGGTGGGGGGGAGGAGGGGGAGGGAGAGGAAAAGGTCCGAGGTCATTAGAAAGGATATTCGATATTTGCTTTAAGGTGGACGTTTTTTTTGTGTGTATTTAATTCCTGGAATATGCGTCATTTTCTATCTCCTGTGTCTCGACTTTTTTATCTCCTCTCTCTCCTCAACTATTCTTCTCGTTTTTGTCCTCTTTGGTCCTCAGTCTCCTCTCTTTTCATATGCTCTCTCTCTCTCTCTCTCTCTCTCTCTCTCTCTCTCTCTCTCTCTCTCTCTCTCTCTCTCTCTCTCTCTCTCTTCTATATATATATTATATATATTATATATATATATATATATATATATATATATATATATATACATATGTCAAGTTTGCAAGTGTTGGAAACGAAATTATGGAAAGGTCATTTCATTCATTCCAGGCCTGTTGCAAAGGTCAGAGTGAACCAGCTGCGAAGGGTCTGGGAGGGGGAAACTTTAGTCACGTGATCTAACAGCTGTTTAGTGACGTAATAAGATCACCTCGCTTGAATGAAATACATATTTACAGTGCGATTGTAAGACTCATATAAAAAAAACGATCCTAGTAATAAATATATTTATTTATGTGTGTATTACTTACACAGAGTAATGTAGACAACTGTTTTTTATACACCAATAAACCCATTTTCTTTGGACTCGCGTTCATTAAGTCACGTTTTCTGTGCGCGTTTGTTTGTGATGTTGAGCGTGCTTCTTGAAACGGACAATGTGCTCTACTTGATCATTAAAGACCCGGATGACGCTCCACTATCGTCAGGAAAAGATGAAACGGTAAGTTGTAGTTATTTTCAACGGGGATGGAGGTGTTTGAACTCCAAGTTCGTATTGGTTATAGAGTTCTAGGTGCATGTCTCCTATACATCTGTTTATGTGTGTGTGTGTGTGCGTATGTGCCTATAAATAAATAGATATATGAATATTATATATTCCATTTCATTTGCGTGCATAGTACATGTTGTTTTGTTTGTCGGTGTATTACCACATTTACCACTGCTTACACTCGTCGTTTAGAGACACTGAAACTGACCGACAATCTCTATCCTTTGGTATGCAGGCTCGAGGTGAAAGAAGCATATCGGACGAGAGACAAAGGGAAGGGACCAGGGGAGGAATGGAAAGAGGAAGGTAAAAGAAGGGAAGGAAAGAGTCGACGCATAAATAGAAGGAAATGAGAGGGAGAAGCGAAAGAGGTCGATAATGACAGTAGGAGAATAACCTCACCCTTGTACAGGCGGAAGCAGATGCCAACCTGTCATGGAGAAAAATGATTTTTTCTTTATCTCTTCTGGAAAGACCTTAATTGAAGAGAGGGGTTTCAGTCTGTTATCATTTTAATACTGTAATGATAATTTTAACATCTACCTATCGCTTATTCAATGGAAATTAGGTTAGAGAGGTCTGAATACAAGCTAAAGTCTATAATTCTCTCAGTGTATTTAACCCAGACAATTATTCAAGAGATCGTCTGTATAAACAACATCCAATTAGTAAACCGCTTCGACAATAGAATAACCATCGCTCTAGTACACTATCGTCAAGTCTCCCGCCCTCCTGCAAATTGGAGAGGGTCTCGACCGCGTGGAGGATCTTATATCAGCGGTCCCTCGCTCGATACGTGCGCGTCCACGTTCCCGCCAAAAAACAGAATATGAAAAAAAATAAGGTTATACGTGTTTTTAAATAAGACAATGGTCCATACTCTACTTTTTGGTAAATATAATTTCATAATAGGAAAAGTGATCTCATTCTGATTTTAAAATAGAAAGAATTTCGACATTTTACTGTTTTTCGGAGCCATAACAAGACAATGGTATAAGGTGTTGGAAGGTCTATTGTCCTCGTCACGGTGTTGGATCCTGCGGTCGCCGCGAGAATCCTCCCAACTTGCAATCCTAGAGCCTTATTCCATGAAATATTTGGGTTTCAG
>NW_020870032.1:12500-20000 GCF_003789085.1 Penaeus vannamei
GGGTCATGTGTCAACGATGCGAGAATCCGCGAGAAATGGCGGGAAATTCCGAGACACAAGAGTTACGGCTGTTGTGTTCCAATAACTGAGATTTATAAGAACTGCCGTTTTTTTTAATACAATATATTTCAATAAATCTCTTGTAGGAGGTAATATTTTCATGCATTTATTTCTTCCGCGGAGAAACAGAGAGGGAGAGCTAAGGGAGAAAATAAAGAACGATTCAATAATTTGGAGTAAAATTGGTACATGAATCATTTACCACTTCATTTTGTTTGATTTACTGCCCAACCTCTCTCTCTCTCTCTCTCTCTCTCTCTCTCTCTCTCTCTCTCTCTCTCTCTCTCTCTCTCTCTCTCTCTCTCTCTCTCTCTCTCTCTCTCTCTCTCTCTCGAATTCTTGTAATCCTTGTAATTCTTTATAATTTAAGTGCTGTATTTATTTTTAAATATTATTATACCTAAGCTTTGTATAATGAATTGTGAGCCCGCAGAGGGACTTATTAAGTCCCTCCTTTTGAGATGTAATTTTACTTTTGTCTCAATGAACGTGTCAAAGTCAAAGTCAGAGTCTCTCTCTCTCTCTCTCTCTCTCTCTCTCTCTCTCTCTCTCTCTCTCTCTCTCTATATATATATATATATATATATATATATATATATATATATATATAATATATATACTGTATACATACACACACACATATATATATATATAATATATATATATATATATATATATATATATATATATACATAATATATAATATATGTATATATATATATATATGTATATACATATATAACACACACACATATATTTGTGTGTTATATATATATATATATATATATATATATATATATAGTAACGTATATATATGTATATATAATTATACACAACACACACACACAACGGGTATGTTTGTATGTATGCCTATTTTGATAATCAAAAACATCCACCGCCTCCACGTACGACACCGCTGTGCGTCATCAGCCAGATTTCACTTACGCGAGAGGAATCGTTGTGACTCTCGAGGGCCCCGATTAGCGGCCGATTCCAGCGACATCCGGACAGGGCGAGTTTCAGTCCAGACTCGGCTTTGTCTTTGAAGCACGTAGGCGAGGGCGGGCGCGGGCGGGAAGGGCGGGCATGCCTAGGCGCCGCTCGCGTAACTCTCCCAAAAGGGACGCGAGGCCGAGCGTTGGCATTCCGCGGAGGTCTGGAGTAGATGTATAATGCGATTCATTTTTTTCGCGGCTGCGTGTATCGGGCGAGCCCGTGTGTATTCTGAGCGTCATCTATATGCGGCGCATTCATTACGGATCATCACAAGGCTTTATATTAACCGCCACCTCTTTCTCTCGCCCCACAGGTCCAGGACACTCTCGAGGAAGGTGTCGGGGTGGTGGAACCCGTGTCTTCGGGAAACGTCAAGCTGGTCAACCAAGTCCGACTTCTGTGCGAGGCCTCGACCAGCGCCCCGTCTCAAGAACTCGCCGACCTCCTCTTGCGGCCTCACCTTCTGGTATGGCCTCCACTGCAGTGTACTCGATCTCTCGTTATGTAAGCCCGCGAACACCCCCTCGTTGTCTTTTGTCTGTAGCTGTCTTGTGCTCTTGTTTGCTGAGAGCTGCTGATGCTGCCGCTGGTGCTGCGAAGCGTTGGTCTGGTAGAGTGCTTGTCCTCGCTCTAGGTCTCCTCCTCCTCCACTCTGCTCGAGGCTGAGGGTCTCCCAGAGGAGCTCTTGAGGAAGGAGGGTGAGGGACTTGCGGGAGCCCGTCAGATCCCTCCGCTGGTGGCAAAGGGCCGTCCCGGTGCCACCCTCTCGCAGCCCGAGCTCTGTTGGCATCACATTAACCGGTGAACCTCAGGAACCCTCAGCGCCCCTTCGGCCGTGTGTTGGCATTCTCCTCTCCCTCCTGTGTTCGATTCCTCTTTAGTTGTGTTTGTCTCTTCCCCTTCTGTACCTGACCCCCCATCTTGTAGTTACATAACATTGTATTAATTCTTTGTTGTGCATGGTTTGATTTAACAAATTCATCTTTCTTTTTGTGCTGTTTATTGCCCAGTCCCCCAGATTCGATTAGTTTAACTGTTTGTTTATTTGTGTTAGGGTACTGTGTCATTTGCTAAAACAGTTCCTGCGTTTTGAGCTTCCATTAGATGAGAGAAACTCTTGAGTGAGGTTTTTGCATTAAACGTAGTGTAAGTGACGTGCTTGTTTTTACATCGTCCATTGTCATTTGCAAAGTGAAAGTGGGAAAACTGTGTCCGGAGAACATTTAAATGCAAAAGTGTAGAGCTTGATGAAGGTTTGCTGACAGCGTCGGGTCGTCAGGCCAGAATGGTGATCACATTTCGTCATGAAACCGCGAATGGCAAATGGAAAGCTGATGCATTTATCACGAATGATAAATGTTTATTCTCGCCAGACAAACAGCCGCAGCCATGAAGTTCTTGCGGATCTCATGGGCTCCTTATCGCCTGTACTGTGCACGCTGACTATTCCGTTTATATCTCGCTAGTCTGTTTATTTGTTTGTCTTTTTCTCTTAATTATGTCGCACTCTCTGTAGTTTCCAAGTGCAGGAATATCACAGTAGCTGATCACAAAGACGGAGGCAGAATGTAATGGGTTGAGCACAATGACCGGGACTCTGATGCAGACAGCGTTAGTGGTTGATGTTACTCCAGATGATTCCGGATGATAGTAGTTTTGTCAGGCGTCGATTTGAATAATGGAAGCGATGCAAGGGCATTTGCTGAAAGAAGGGGTACATGGCTCGTGTGTATACATATATGTAAGCGTATGTACGTATATATATATATATATATATATATATATATATATATATATATATATATATATATATATATATATATATATATATATATATATATGTGTGTGTGTGTGTGTGTGTGTGTGTGTGTGTGTGTGTGTGTGTGTGTGTGTGTGTGTGTGTGTGTGTGTATCTATGTATGTATATGTACACACACACACACACACACACACACACACACACACACACACACACACACACACACACACATATATATATATATATATATATATATATATATATATATATATATAGTGTGTGTGTGTGTGTGTGTGTGTGTGTGTGTGTGTGTGTATGTATGTATATATCTATGTATGTATATTTCCAAATTCATATTTCCGCAAAGCACTACAGTGTAGATAGGCCCACCACAAAAAAAATCTTAGATCGGTTATAGGTTTTTCTTTCAGTGAAGTATTGCATTGAATAGGTTTTCGATTCTCCATTGGTCATGCAGCTGATAGGGAATCGGTGTTTGTGTAATGTTTTTGCCTCAACTCACATCTTTTCCTTGTCCTGTATTATATAACAGGAATATTGTTATTTTTCCAGTTGCATGAGAAATGTAAGATAACTGATAAGGATAATGACAGGCGTTTGAACAGCGTGATCCATATCTTGAACTAATTCAAGGCCTGCACCTTGCATGGTAACATTTGGCAAAATTAAAAGAATAAAAGCATGCTACAAGATACACACGTGTACACACATACACACCTACACACACACACATGTACACGCACACGAACACGCACAGACACACAGACCTACGCAGACACACACACACACACACACGCACAGACACACGCACACGCACACACACCCGCACGCACGCACGCACAAAGCAAGAATAACATCCTAAACGCATGATGTACAAACTTTTTTCCTTTTTTTTCGTAAGATCTTGTAATTTTAGTTTTCTTTTTGCAAAATACCGTAACTGTATTTTCGCAGTCTGCTTTCTTTACATTCAGGTACAAGCATCAAACGCAATGTCATTACTATTCATTTAGAATTCAGTTTATGAGACATTTTTAAAAGGGGTTTATTAACTTATTGTCTTCTAAGTGAATGCGAGAAATATATAGGAAGGGAAATACTTTTCTTGTCATAATAAGAGTGGTAATGCCATGTCTCTTTTTCTACATCTTGCTGCTGCTACTCCTCCGTTTTCTTCTCCTCCTCCACTTCCTCTTCTGTTTCCTCCTCCTCCTCTTTCTCTGTTTTCCCACCAGTTACCTCCTCCTCCTCCTCCTCTTTATCCTCATCTTCCCACTCTCCTCTATTTGCTCTCGTTCCTCCTGCTCCTCCTCTTCATTTTCCTAGACCTCCTCCATTTTCTCTTCCTTCTCGTCTCTTTCCTCTTCTTCTCTTCCTCCTCTTCCCCCCTTCTCCTCCTCCTTCTCCTTCTTCTTTTTCTTCCTTCCTCCTCTCCACCTCCTCCTCCTCCTCCTCTTCATCATCATCCACCACATCCTCCTCCTCCTCCTCATCTTACAATGACAGAAGCAGTATTTCTTTCTCTCATATGTATGGGCGTGTATCAGTTGGTGTCCCACAAAGAAACCTGTTATCCGACCAAACAATGAGTATTAATGACATTGGTTTTATGATATCGTATTTCCATGTTACTTTTTCTATTTTCTTTGACAAAGAACAGATGCATTCTTTGTCAAATGATATCACTGATAAATGACATTGACTGTAGATATAGAAACTGTTGATAAGTTCTTAGAGAGCCAGCAAAGCAGCCTGCATATTAAATGATCATGTAATTTCAGTTGAAATTAGATTATATACAATGAGTGGCGATTTACTTCTGTAGATGGCTTTGTTTTGATTTTTTTTTTTTTTTTTTTTTTGAAAATGCATGTTAGAGATAACTATTTTAAGTTGATCCTTTATTTCTGAGGGTTTTTTTTATAACACACTTATACTCCTCTTTAACATGATACAGTTTACATCTCTATAACACCAATACCCATGTCCTTTTCTGCTCGTCTCGTGGAAAAAAAAAATATTTCAAAAGAATGCGGCCACATTCTAGTTCTTTTACATTACATTTCCTTCGCAACAATACAGTCTCACACTACACTGACAGAGAGCATGTTCTGCAATGGTGAGATGTTATTCCTTTGCCGGGCAGGTGAACTTCCGTCAATGATTTCTGTGGACGTTTCGCACCGCTCCTCATCACCAGCTGTTCAGTTTGCAGCTATTCATCGTATTGTTTCGAATTTCAACGTAAAGTTATTGCTGAACATTTTCTCTAAGGATCTGACGTTTGTGTGATCCGAAGCAGTGAAAGACAGAGAGGAGGGAGGGCGAAAGAGAGATTCTGTTCTTTGTTTGATTTTTGCTCTTCCGTGAAAGAGTCCATCTGATTTGTGTGATGTAATCCTATTTTTCCTTTAAAGAAATAATGATAATAATTCTGTTATATCATTCAGCCAGTGCTAGAATATTTCCATCCATGATGTATCTTTTTAGAATGAATATTTAGAAGTACTGTGAATACCTAAGTATCTTTAGGATTACATAAACGAAACTCTGAGTAGCCTGATAAGACATCTCACACAGCAGATAATGCTCTTTAGATACGCACATTCTATTTACCGAAACTCTTTAATCACACTTGTATAGTATTATCTGTACAGTCCCCAGCACCCTCCACCCGCTGCCTTCCTTCCCTCACGAAGCCCAAAACTCGCAGGAAACGGAATCTGATTCTCCTCTCCCCCTAACCCCCCCCCTCGCCCAGGCCCTCCTCGAGACCCACGACACCATCGCCGACCGCAGACACACGGGCGACGCAGGCACCTCCAACGGCTACAACAACGGCATCAACGGCTGCCACGACAACGCCACCTTCATGCCCGAGGAAAATGGCTACCCGGTGGACGCCATCCGGATGGTGGGCCTCCGGAAGCGCCCCGACGAGCCCCTGGGGCTGACGGTGCGGGAGGACGAGAGCGGCTACCTGGTCATCGCGAGGATCATGGCGGGCGGCAGCATCGACAGACAGGGGCTCCTGCACGTCGGCGACGCCATCTGCGAGGTCAACGGCGTCGAGGTGGGTGCCGCCTTTGGCTCGACCGTTTGTTTGTTTGTTTGTTCGTTTGTTTTACTTATTTATCTATTTCTGCGCAGGTGATTTGAATTAAGCTGAGGGCATTTTTCATGCTGAGCTATCAAAATCTAGATAGATGAAAAATTATGCTACTCTTATAGTCTAGATTTATGAAGATTAATTTGAATAGTGCTACTATAAATCTGACACAAAGATAATCCAGCCAACGAGAAAATATTCACAACGTCCATCGAAACCAAACGCCTTTAGATTCCACAACCCCCCCCCCTTCCCTTCCGCAGATCAACAGCCTCCAACAACTCCACGAAGAAGTGGCCAAGTGTCGAGACTCCGTGACGCTGAAGGTGCTGCCGGCCCTCCACGACCCGCCGGCGCCCAACCAGGTAACCAGCACTCTCCACCCAGACGCAACCAGGGCCATTGTAAGTTCCTCTTCGTTATTTTTATTTCCGCTTTGTGTCTTTGCGCAAGTGGGCGTCTCGCTTCGGCCGACCTAACAGATGCTTCTCCTTCGGGTCTCCTTCTGGTGGCGGCGCTGGTGGCGGTGGGTGGTCGCGAAAGGTCCTAACACAGGCGGGAGTGTGAGGAGCCTGGCACAGCTTTCCTTCCGTTGACACGTTTTGTTTTGGGAAAGGCTCGATCAGCAGCAACTCGAGGAGGTGTCATGTTTTGATGATTGTTCAATAAAAATATAACCATTAAGATCATTATCTTCCATCCCTTTTGAAAATTGAAAAGATCAAAGTGATCGACCACATTCACAAAGCATCCGTAGCGTTTGTGACGTCATCAAAACAAACTCCATGTGTTTTTTTTTCCAAAATTAGAATCAGACGCCATGACACCTCATCGAGTTGCTACTGATCTAGCCTTCCCCGTTTTGTTTTCTGCGGGTTTGCCATTCGCGTGTGCAATTCAGAAAGTAGTTGTCTTTGTTATTAACTAAACCTTTTGAAAAATGCATGCGGTATTTGTTTTCTAATAGATTTTTGTTATTCACTTATATAATTAAGTGGGTATTGTCTATTACTAACATTTTTTTTTTTAAATAATGCATGCGATACTCTATTTGGATATGTAGTTTAGACTTTATCACTAATATATAATTAAGATTCCCTAAAGGAATGCCATGATAATTTTCACATGAACAATAGTAATTACAACTTATCCTTCAAAGATACTTTTTGAAAATATTCGTTTCCAAAAATAATAATTAACTTTATATATATATATATTCTTAGACATAATGATGATAAAAATAATGTAATATTTTATATAAACTAATCAATTTATCGTATGACATTTAAAAATTATCCACAGTCATTTTACAAAGCTCTGACTACACCATACAGCAACACATAGCTTCACGAAACAACTCTAATCAACATGTAATGAAATATGGACCTCAGAGCCCACACCTTAAACATTTAAGACAAAAAACGGAATTATTTATGCACGTAAAATGTTTCACTCCATAACCTTGCTCTTAACACACGCTTCTCTCCCCAACAGTGCTACATGCGAGCTCTCTACTCCTACGACCCCACGGATGACACTCTCTTGCCCACGTGCC
>NW_020870032.1:27500-37500 GCF_003789085.1 Penaeus vannamei
AACTTTGTCAATGATCTCTCACCTCTCTTCTCTTCATACTCCTCTTCTCTTCACGTGCTACTCTTCTCTCTCTCTCTCTCTCTCTCTCTCTCTCTCTCTCTGCGTCTACTGGTCTCACTCTTCTCTTGTTCACATCTCTCTCTCTAGCTTTTCATCTCTATTGGTTCTCTCTCCCCTTTCCCTCCTCCTCCCTCTACGCTCCCTTCTTCTGCTCACTCTCCTCTCTCTCGTTTCTTCCATCTTCTCGTGCTCGATTCTCTCTTGTTCATCCTCTCTCTTCTTCTACCCATCTACTTGCTCGGTTTACCGTTCGAGATTGTCTTCTTCTCGTTGCTTACTTTTCTTTCACAACACTCTTCTCTCTCGTTCAGTTCGTTCATTCTCTCTCTCTCCTCTCTCCTCTGTCATGCTACTTCAATTCATAAGCTCTCAAATTCTCTCTCTCTCTCTCTCCTCTCTTTCTCTCCTCCTAATATACCTATCTCCCAAAAGTTAAAGTACCGTTAGAGTTATGGAAGGCTAATGAATAAAATCATCAACTCCATGGGAGATTAATTATATAGCGATAACCTTAACCTATTATATTCGTGCAAATCAGTTGATGTAATATTAAATTATCTTTGAATTATTTCAATATTAAATATTACTACCAATATGATTTAAACACTTTTAGTTAGTCGATTGAATGTCTAATCATTGTATTTTTTTATGTATTTACATAGATGGTAAATTGATAGGATGTTAATGGCATGTATGCTATGCTTGTAGTTACTCATATAATTTATGATTGACTTGTCCATAATATTATGAACTACTGCTTGTCATTATGAAAAATGTTTAACCTCGCTCCACTTAAAGACGGTTTTGCCTAAAGTATGGAATTGAAATGAACTCCTTTACATATCTAAGTTTTTTTTTTTATGGTATTTATTTTTTATTATCAATATAATAACTTAAGATTAAAAACCGAATATAATAGTAATTGATTTGCCTTTAGAAAATCCCATGTAAATGAATCCACAAAAAATTACCTGATCATTATGGACAACTGCAAAAAAGTTACTAAAGCGGTTAACTAGTAGATAATGTCAGTGGTATAACTACTATCCTTATGTAATTTGACATTTTTTCAAATCATACACCAATAACACATTAAAACAGCCTAATGTGAATAATATATTTCTATTGTTGTATACTATTTTGGAATGAAGTGACCATACAGTATATTGATTAGAACCAAGGAGTAATGATAATAATTATAAGATTTCGAGACTCTCAGAAAGTTTATCTATGCTACATCTACATAATTATTCTCTTCATTGATTAAGAAGACATAAATAAGTGCTAATATGAATTAAGAAGTAATTAATGCTTTTCGGAAATTAAAATTAACAATGATAAAGAGTGAGGATTAAATAATAATTACAGCGAAAAACCATAATGCCTGATTCTAAGAAACTCACAGATTTAAGATATATATTATAAGTACTTAATTGAAAATAATTGGATACAATGATAAGCTAATAAGATGAACAATTAACTACTTTCGTACAAACACTATATAGCCCGTACTTACTTGAAATGGATTATTGATTTTATTTTAGAATAAGATATATATCAGAATTATATATTAGTCTTCATCTATTGTTATAACCAGGGTAGAGTTTTTTTCACTCTCTCTTGCACTAATAGAATACTGAACAGTCTAATGGAAGAATATGTACTAGTTGTGGTTTCAATTTAGCATTATGTGCAATAGATCCATATTTTGTAATTTTTTTTGTAAAGCTTAGTACTGAAGTGACATAGTTGGTATAACTTTTTAATAATGTCTCTATGTTATTGCCTCCAAAATGACCAGAATTTGGATTATGGTAATTTTAATGATAACTTAATGGATAATATATATATAATATGTTACTGAGTGTATGAAATGAATTTTGGGTATATGAGGTACTTGCACTTTCTAAAACTAAAATAACACTTTCTCTCTAAAAATTTTAAATGGCCCTAATATAGTGTATTCAAAGCGGTAATTATTACTAATGATGACGCGCTAATTTAACACAAAGTGTACTCCAATATTTGTTCAGTTTAATTATTTATTTAGATGTTGAGCTATATGACAAACCTACTTTACATAACAATTTTTATAACTTTACATGTCCATAATTACTTAACTACTACCTAGATTACCTTACCTCCATTAATAGCTTCTTTACCTTGTTTTACCTACATTATTCGATAATTAACTACTCTGGCACTACTCTATTGTATGATGGTTGATGATGATTGGATGGATAATTTTGATAATAAATTGATACATTATGCTATATCTATCTTACACAGCATCAATATACACACTACACAACACAACTCAATCACTTATCACGCACCATCACTAACACATACAACACAACTACAATCAAATAACTAACTTAACACACACATATACACACACACACACATCAACAACATCAACAACATCTAGCAACATAACATGTAATCCACAACACAACACCACAACAAACTACATCACACAATCAACACTAAATCAACTATCACACACAGACACTACACACACAAATCAACTAACACCAACACACAACATCACACACACCACACACACACCACACAACACACTACACACACAACTCTACACAACAAAAACCCACCTTAAATGCGAAATAAAAGCATAGATATAATGGTAAATCGAGAAAATTACTATTAGAGTGCAGATAAACTCCATCTGGCGTGGCGTCTACTCTCTCTCTTCGTTCTATATAATCGATCTAGCCTCTTCTACTCATCTTCTCTTTCTATTCTCTTGCGTAACAATTGCTACTCTCTCTCTCTCCTTCCTTTAACCATACCATCTAGACAATACAATCTTCATGCATACTTCTGTGGCCCCAATCCTTCCTCACTCATACCTCTATCAATTTCTCTGCGTACTTAACTCTCTACTCATAACTACTCATTACTCTCTCATCTAAACTCGCAGTCACAGATCAACCCGTATAAGGCCGTTCATCTCTTCTCTCTATTTTTCATCTCCCCTCCGTTCTCCACTTTTCTAATTGAAAAACCCCACCCCATTTGCGAGACAATCGAGTATAACGTGAAAAAGAAAAATACTCACAATCACTTAACAACATACTCAAAATACTATAGCGTACTCTCTCTCTCTTCTCATACTCTACTAACTCTTCTGATCTCTCATCTACTTCATAACTCTCATCTCTCATCTCTCATCTCGTGGACTTACAGTCATACCTGCATCTACGGCGCTACTCGAAAGTACTTTGAATACACTCTACGATATCGATTGATAACATGCATATTATAACTTTTATTCGATCCCAGTCTCACTACTAACCACAGAAGGAGGAATAAGAAGGAACCAGTTTCCCGAAGGCAACGAGTAAAGCGAGTACCTTCTCCCATCACAGGCAGGAGGTTCTCGCCTCAGGAGCCGACGGTTGGAGGACGGATGTGAAGCACGTCGGCAGCGGGTCTGGCTGGCTTCTATCCGGGAGGAGGAGCGGAGCGGATCCCTCTCCCTCTCCAACTCTTCCCCTCCTTCTCCCTCTCCCTCCCCCCCCCCCCTCCGTCTAGGTCATCTCTCCTCTCTCGTGCATCTCTCTCTCTCTCGTGCGTCTCTCTCTCTCTCTCTTCCTCTCTCTCTCTCTCTCTCTCTCTCTACATCTCTCTCTTCTCTCTCTCTCTCTCTCTCTTCTCTCCCTCGCCCTCTCTGTCTGTTCCTCTTCGTTCCCTTTCTTCTCCCTCTCCCCTCCCCAGGCAAGACCAAGGGAGCCGAGGCCCTCAGCGGCACATCGGCGTTCTCCTCCTTCCAACTGCATACGAACCTCCAAAGAGGGCCTCATATTCTCTCTCTCTCTCTCTCTCTCTCTCTCTCTACTCTCTCTCTTCTCTCTCTCTCTCTCTCTTCTCTCTCTCATCTCTGCTCTCTCTCTCTCTCTCTCCTCACCTCTGCCTTCTCCCTCATTTCCCTCGTGCGCCAGTCTTCCCTCCCCCTACGCCCAGGACCTCTCTCTCTCTCTCTCCTCTCTCTCTCTCTCTCTCTCTCTCTCTCCTTCTCTCTCTCTCTCTCCTCTCTCTCTCTTCCTCGCATCTCTCTCCTCTCTCTCTCTCCTCTCTCTCTCTCTCTCTTCTCTCTCTCTCTCTCTCTCTCTCTCTCTCTCTCCTCTCCTCTTCTCTCTCTCTCTCTCTCTCCCTCTCTGTCTGTTCTTTCGTTCCCTTCTTCTCCCTCTCCCTCCCAGTCCTCCCTCGCGCCTCCCCCCTCAGCCTCTCCTTCTCCCTGCCCTCTCCCTCCCCCTCCCCCCCCGCCACCCACAACCCCCTCTTCCCTCTCCCTCCCCCCCTCACCTCCCTCTCTCTCTCTTCTCTCTCTCTCCTCTCTCTCTCTCTCTCTCTCTCTCTCTCTCTCTCTCTCTCTCTCTCTCTCTCTCTCTCTCTCTCTCTCTCTCTCTCTCTCTCAACACACCCAGAGCTATTGGACTTAGACCCTTCTTCCATCTCCCCCCCCCTACCTGCAACTCCCCATAACGACTTGCTCTGTTTGTGTCCTAACTGCCGGTTTATTCCGTCCGTATGAGAAGTCTTGCTGCTTGTTGCCTGTTATTAAGTGCCTGTGCTTGCCCCTTCTCCCCCTCACAGTTCGACCGCAGCAGCTCCATACGCTACAGCTCCCGACGTGCCAGGACCTTAGAGTCGCTGGCTTCGTTGTATGAGGTAAACTTGATACTACTGTAGAAGGGTTGGCTGTGAGATACGTTTGGTCATGTGGCTGTTGTTGTGATTTATGTTTTTTAAGTGATATTGTCTCTATGTATTAGGAAAATATGTTTGGGAAAATATGTGTATATTTGTTATGGTTATGTACGCTATTTGGCTTTAGGTCTTTTTTGTTATTTTTGAATGGATTGATTTATAGAAGGATTGTTTGTTTTACAAAACTGACTGATTTTGTTTTTCTTAATCAACAGGAGGATGATTTCAAGCGTACAATGGAAGAAAGTGCGAAGCTACAGCGTGCCTACGATAAGTACTTTGACAAAGTTATCATAAACAATGACCTAGACGATACATACAACCAAATCATGGACGCTATTGAACGCCTAGCAATGGAACCCCAGTGGGTGCCCGTGACGTGGGTATACTAGCACCCGTATGCCTCTCAAAGCATATTGCATGTACGTGTTGGCATGACCGTAAGTGTTACCACGAACAAAGGAAGCAAGAAAGGCCACAGGATCTGTGATTTAGCAATGGAAATGATTTTTTTAAGAGATCGTGGGAGCAGTTCGACCGTCTGGTGCGCTTGTATGATTATCTCTTCAGTGTGTGATTGAAAAGACTGAAAAGTTAGGCTGTCAAAGTCTTCCAGGGTAATCAAATATGGCGCCTCCCACCCACGAGCCATGAATCAACGTTTGAGCTAAAAGATAGCTTGTCTTGCGAAAGGTTTGTCAGGAATATGCATTCAGTGTGACAGCGAGATGGTTAGACTCAGAGCTCATTAAGTACCGATAGATATTAAAGGATGTGCTGTACAATAAAGCTTTGTCATCATGATTTTTGGGACTGTGCAAATATTTGTCATTTTTCATTTGATATTGTATAATAATTCAAGACTTTTATTCAGTATCATTTTAGCTGAAAACTTATATTACCTCACACACACACACACAACACACACACACACACACACACACACACACACAACACACACACACACACACACACACACACACACACACACACACACACACACACACACACACAACACACACACACACACACGCACACGCACACGCACACACACAACCCTAGAATGAGATACTTTTTCTTTCAACTATTTTTTAAAATATCTCCCCTAAGGTTTTTTATATATATTTAGAAAATGCAGTAAACATGTAACGAGGCAGGAATTTATGTTGTCAAGGATTTAATAATTAAACTAGTACAGTGATCGCAAAGTCCTTAGCATTTTATCACGTGTTAAACATGGTCTTAGATGTTTATTATCAATTAAATGATGGACAGATTTTATGCATACATCACTTAGCTCAAGTGCACGGAAATGTTTTTGGCCTTGGATACAGTGAAAAGAAAAGTAATACGTAATATATAATTTATTCATGTTTGACGAATTGATCAGAATTGTCTTTTTCATTCATATTCCTCCTACGTAATTGATACATTTCATTATTTTCCATAGAATACCCAGTGATTTTAAGAGAACATTTTGAGAAAGGAAAATTATAAGAAAAACGAGCAAATTAAGAAATGTAGATATCAAGCTCTTTTATTATTATCACCGAGAGCTCGTATCCCCTGTTTTTTTAATGATTCGACATTATGTCAACTCAAAAATTAAAATCCGTTTTTAGAAGATCAATTTCCACGTTTCATAGATAATAGAAGCATGGAGTGAACCAAGGCAGTTTAACGACGAGCTTAAAGTAATTTTAACATAACCTATGCTATGTAAAGATAAATACGAACGTAAAAATATAGTATAAAAACAGCCTATTGAAATATTGTAGAGATATAGTATGTAAATAAGAGTGTTAAGAAAGAATATTAAAATACTGGACTCTGCATTCAGATATCTATGCTTGGTAAGGATAATATCCAGGAAACAGCTCGTCATCAGTGCTATTCTTATAATAGCTGGCGTACTGCTTAATCTTATGGAAATTCTGTGATGTCCCTTATACTATTTTAAGGCGTATGTATATGTATGTATATATTATTGTATCCTATGGGACACAGTTTGAGTAAGATTTCTTTCGTGTGTTTGTCGTTTTGTTTATTTTGTGTTTTAAGTCTATAGGAGCATTAGAATTGTTGATATCATTTTGGCTTTAAATACAGTTTGCTTTTGTAACTCTAGGTAAACTACAAATTCATCTTAAACTAAGTTACAGGGTATGTTTCTTGACTGCACTGATAAGACGAAAAAAATAGCTAAAGGTGAGGATTCACTGTTAGCTCAAATCTCTCTTGCAGACTTTCATTTTCGAGGAAGGAATTCTCGAAATTTCTTTCCGAAGAATTTACTTTCTCAAGATTTGAAATAATTCCAAGAATATCCGGAATGATTTATAAACAAAAAAAAAAAAAAAACAAAGAAGAGTTATTTGGTTAGGTCCATAGGTAACTTGTATATTTCTTGTCCTGCCTTTTGATAAGGATTCTGTACTAGGAACTACAGCACACTCTTGCTCCCTACTCTTCTCCCTAGTGCTGACCCGTCTGGCTTTCCTAGGGACGAAGGAGATCCGCGTCTTGCTATATTCTGCGCGTACGTGTTTGCAATGAACAGTAAGAATTGTCATAGATACAGTATCAAAGGGTATGCATTATATATATATATATATATATATATATATATATATATATATATATATATATATATAGTATTATATATGTATGTGTATATATACATATATACACATATATGTATATTTATATTTATATATTGATATGAGAATATATCTGCATCAGGATGAAATACATGATAGGACTACTACTTGAAACCTCAGACTCCTGTCCCCCATGAGAGGTGGCAATGTGTTGCGTAATCTTGTACAATTACTTGAGCAATGCAGATGTTCACTGTGTGAGCTCTTTTACCCTCTTATATAGTTTTATATTTATGTTTATACATAAAAATAAAATGATAAATGCCTAAAGTCTCTTCTGTTAATATCCTGGTAGATGACCTTTGATCTGGTAAGTGATAACGGTCGATGAAGCCGTGTGCGTAATGTGTGATGACTAAGCCGTTTCATTAATCATTGTGTTTATTTTATTATCGTTTTGTTTTCTTCCTCTTCGTCGTTGTCTTCTTTTTCGTTTTTCTTCTTTATCTTTGTTTTTTTTCCTGTTATTCCTTTTTTCTTCTTTATCTTTGTCTTTTTCCTCTTATGGTTTTTTTTTCTTTATCTTTGTCCTTTTCCTCTTATTCTTTTTCTTTCTTTCCCTTCTCTTGTTCTTTTTCTTCTTTTTATTATTTTTATTATTTTTTTCTCCTTTATTGTATTTTTCTTTCTCTCGTTTTCTTAGTCTCATTTAAAACGGAAATCAATCTATTATATAGCACACCATGATTTTTATTTTCCATTATTTTATTTTCCATTATTTTATTTTCCATTATTTTATTTTCCACCCAAAACGAGTGGTATTTACTATGGTTTTCGAGGTTTTATAAACATAACTGTGTGTGTCGTGTGTGTGTGCTGTGTGTGTGTGTGTGTGTGTGTGTGTGTGTGTGTGTGTGTGGGTGTGTGTGTGTGTGTGTGTGTGTGTGTGTGTGTGTGTGTGTGTGTGTGTGTGTGTGTGTGTAGTATGTACATGTATGTACAAATGAATGATAAATGGCATTTTTAATATAACTAACATCAATTGTCCCATCTGTAATAACGACAACTACACTAGCAATTACAACAGCAACACGTGAAACAACAACAGCTACCAAGTGTGATCCCAACTAATAACCTTATATTCTAACGAAGCACATTAATGAGTCGATAAATGAATGAAAAATATGTAAATATATACATACATATATAGACAGATAAATAAATAATCAAATAAGTAAATATATAAAAACAGGAATAACTAAGCAAATACATAAATATCAAGATAAACAGTAAAACGATGCAGTAACAACCAAAGTCAATTAAATAGCAGGTAACAGTGGACGCAGTGATAGCAGCATTATCCTACCGCGATACCGTATTAATATCACCCGTAAACACACTGTATATCTTGCTTATCATTATAACATGACAAATAACATCCTTATCTCGAGTGTTTGCGTCTTGAGTGTTTTTATCGTTTTCCTTTCACAATCCTCTGCCTAGGCTTGTGAATGGACAGATGAATAGATAAATGAATAGATAAGTACATGTGCCCGGAAATACATATTTAGATAAGTCAAAAGCTACTTAGAGAGATAGATAAATAGATGGACGGACGAATAGATAAATGAATAAATAGATACACGTGGAAGTAGATAAATATCTAGATAAAGCAAAAGCTACATAGAGAGATAGATAAATAGATAGATGGATACACGAATAGATAAATAAATGGATAAATACATGTGGACGGAAATACATATCTAGATAAATCAAAAGCTACGTAGTGAGATATATAGATAAATGGATAGATAGATAGATAGATAGATGGACAGATGAATAGATACATGTGCAAGTAAATGAATATTTAGATAATCAAAACGTACCTAGAGAGATAGATAGTAAGATAGATGGATAAAAAAATGAATAGATATATGTGCAAGTAAATAGGTATTTAGAGAAATCAAAAACTACCTACATAGATGGAACGATGGATGGATAGACAGATAGATAGATAGACGAATATACAAATAGGTAGAAAGAGAGATAGATAAATAAATAAAAGGGAAGGTAAATAGAGAGAGAGATGGGTAGATTGACAGATGAATAGGAAAAATGGAAAGTCTTACTGATTTAAGACGGTTATCAGTGAAACCAGAGGTCTTCAAAGCAGTCGTTCCGCGAAGTAATTTTAAAAGGTCGCGAGATCCTGCACCTCCACCCCTCTTCCTCCTCCTCCTCCTCTTTCTCTTCATCCCACTACACATACTAACACTGGATAAGTTTTGGATATCAGTGGCAGAGACACCAATGAACGTAGCCTTTTGGATCGACCTACCTGTAAAGTTGAATTTTTCACATTAACATACACAAATGGGAAAATATGATTTCCATGATGTGGTTTCCAGCGTCGCCTGAGGCTGGAGACGCAGCGCTCCAAGGAGCAAGCAGTTTCTTCCCATTAATAATGGTAAGTTGTTCTGCCTTTAAAGTTTCTGTGTGTGTGTGTGTGTGTGAGAGAGAGAGAGAGAGAGAGAGAGAGAGAGAGAGAGAGAGAGAGAGAGAGAGAGAGGAGAGAGAGAGAGAGAGAGAGAGAGAGAGAGAGA
>NW_020870032.1:42500-47500 GCF_003789085.1 Penaeus vannamei
ACATCAGATATAGACAGGCCCTGTAAAGTCTACAATGGACTGTCTCGGAGACAATAAATTACACAGAACAGGCTACGCATAGGCATTAGTACGCTATACAATATGTACAGGATGCAGTGCTGGAAGTAAAGCCACTTCTTATCACCTCTCTCTCTCTATCTACCTATCTATCCATCTCTATCTTATTCTCTCTCTCTCTCTCTCTCTCTCTCTCTCTCTCTCTCTCTCTCTCTCTCTCTCTCTCTCTCTCTCTCTCCTCTCTCTCTCTCTCTCTCTCCTCTCTCCTCTCTCTCCCTCTCTCTCCCTCTCTCTCTCTCTCTCTCTCTCTCTCTCTCTCTCCCTCTCTCTCCCTCCTTCTTCCTTCCTCTTTCCCTATTCCTACCCTCCCTTCCTCTCTCCCTCTCTCTCCCTCTCCTATCCTTCACCATTCCTACCTCCTCCCGCAGGACGACGTGGACTCCCCCGCGTGGACGCCCAAACGCCTGGTGGAGCTGCTGGAGGAGTCGTCGAGCACCTGCAGGAAGATGACGGACCTCGGGGGATTCTACAGCTGCAAGGACTGTCAGACTTGCCACGTCGACGGAAACAAATACATCTGTTTCGATCCGGACGTAAGGTGAGTTTGCGCCCCTTGTGTGTTGTTTGTTTGTTTGCTTGATTTTTTTGCTTGTTTGAATTCTATACGACTATACTTTTTTATTTGGATTTTCTTTTTATAACTCAATTTTTTTTCTTTCTCCGTCCCTTCTTGCCTACTTCATGTACTTTGTCATCCATGAATCCTTTTTTTCGCCATCATCCTCTCTCTCTCTCTTCCTCCCTCCGTTTCTCCTTCTTCCCACCCTCTCTCCTTCCTTCCTTCTTTCCCTCTATCATCCACCGCCTTCTTTCCTCTTCCTTCCCTTCCCCCTCCCTTTTCTTGCCATCCATGAACCCTATCCACAACATCCCTGTCTCGTCCCTCTCCCTTCCTTCTTCCTTCCCCCTCATCCATTCCCCTTTCCACCCCTCACTTTACCTCCTTCACCTCCCATCCACTCTCCCCTCCCTCCCTCCTTGCCTCTCTCTCCACCATGAACCCCTTCACCACCTCCCACCCTTCTTTCACCCCCCTCCCTCGTTCCTTCTCCTTCCCTCCCTCCCCTCCCTTCTTCCTTCCCCCTCCCCTCCCCTCACCTCCCACCCTCCCTCACCACCCCTCCCACCCCTCCAGCCCCACCCCGGCGACTGCCTCATCTACTCCTTCGGCGTCGGAGGTGAGGTCAGCTGGGACACGGCGATGGTTCACCTCAACTGCTCCGTCTTCGCGTTTGACATGACCTCCAAGACCTGGGATAACGGCATGCTGATCGAGAACCTTCACTTCCTCGCCCTGGGTCTCGGTCCTGATAACGTTGATGTGAGTATGAGGCGACGGGATGAGGGGGAGATGTGCTCCTGGTATTATGATTTTTATTACCATTCCTATTATTACGATTATTTGTTATTATCATTGACGTGCTTAATTTTTATTACTGTTGTTGTCGTTAGCAGCATCATTTTAGTTATTATTCTTATTATAGTTATTATCCCCATATCTACAGTATCATTATCACTCTCATACATCATTAACATCACCATCACAACCACCATATCATCACCATCATAACTATCATATCACTACCAACATAACCACCATATCACCACCAACATAATCATAGCCATCGTTTCATCACCCTTACCATCATAGCCACCATACCATCACCATCATAGCCACCATGTCACCACCAACATAATCATAGCTATCGTTTCATCACCATCACCATCATAACCAATACATCATCACCATCACCATCATAGCCAGAACATCATCACCATCACCAAAATAGCCACCGAATCATCACCATCATAACCACCCTATCCCCACCAACACAATCCTACCCACCGTGTCATCCCCATCATCATCTCCACCACATCATCCCCACCCCCGTCATCCTTTTCCATCCTCCATCTCCCAACCCTTTTATCCGTTTATCCGTGTCATTCATCCTCCCCTCCCTCCCCCCCCCCCCTCTTCTTCACCCAGGCGGACATCCAGATGCACAACGCCACGCACCCCAACCGGAGGGACGAAAAGAAGTCCTTTTTCCGCACCCTGGAGACCGTGAGGGACTTCCTGGGCCACAGCGAGAGGGCCATCGACGTTCTCAAGTTGGACATCGAATTCGCCGAGTGGGACTTCTTCGAGAGCCTCTTCCGCTCCCCGAGAAGTCGAGGATTCTGCAGGATGTCAGCAGATTGCGTTGGAGGTAAGGGGGAGGGCGAGGGATAGGAAAGAGGAGAAGGAGAGAGGAAGAGGAGGAGGAAAAGGGAAAAGGAGGATTTTGCAGGATGTCAAGCAGATTGCGTTGGGTAAGGGGGGGATGAGGGGAGGGGGAGGAGGAGGAAAGGGGAAAGGAGAGAGGAAGGAGGAGGAAAAGGGAAAGGAGGAGGGATTTTGCAGGATGTCAAAGCAGATTGCGTTGGAGGTAGGGGGGGCGGAGGGGGAGGGAGGAGGAGGAGGAGGAGAGGGGAGGAGAGGAGGATAGGAAAGAAGGAGAAGGAGAGAGGAAGAGGGGAAAAGGGGGAAAGGAGGAGGGATTTTTGTCAAGCAGATTGGTTGGAGGGTGTCGAAGGAGGAGGAGGACAGGAAAAGAAGGAGAGGAGAGAGGAAGGAGGAGGAAAAGGGGAAAGGAGGAGGATTTTGGTTCAAGCAGATTGCGTTGGAGGTAAGGGGGGGGGGAGAGGGGAGGAGAGGGGGAGGGGAGAGAGGGAGGGAGAGGGAGGAGGGGAGGAGACAGGAGGAGGAGAGGAAAGAAGGAGAAGGAGAGAGAAGGAGGAGGAAAAGGGAAAAGAGGAGGGATTTTGCAGGATGTCAAGCAGATTGCGTTGGAGGTAAGGGGGGGGGGGGAGGGAGGGAGGAGGAGAGGAAGGAGGAGGAGGATAGGAAAGAAGGAGAAGAGAGAGAAGGAGGAGGAAAAGGGGAAAGGAGGAGGGATTTTGCGGGTGTCAAGCAGATTGCGTTGGAGGTAAGGGGGGGGGGGGGAGGGAGGGAGGGGAAAGGAGGGAGGAAGGGAGGAGGAGGAGAGGAAAGAAGGAGAAGAGAGAGGAGGAGGAGGAAAAGGGGAAAGGAGGAGGGATTTTGCAGGATGTCAAGCAGATTGCGTTGGAGGTAAGGGGGGGGGGGAGGAGGGGAGGAGAGGGGGGGGGGAGGAGAGGGAGGGAGAGGGGGGAGGGGGAGAGAGAGAGGAGAAGGGAGGAGAAGAGGAGAGGATAGGAAAGAAAGGAGAAGGAGAGAGGAAGGAGGAGGAAAAG
Source organism: Penaeus vannamei (assembly GCF_003789085.1). NCBI lineage: Eukaryota > Metazoa > Arthropoda > Malacostraca > Decapoda > Penaeidae > Penaeus > Penaeus vannamei. The sequence goes on from NW_020870032.1 coordinate 45,834, forward strand.
GGAAAGGGAGGGATTTTGCAGGATGTCAAGCAGATTGCGTTGGAGGTAAGGGGGGAGGGAGGGAGGGAGGAGGAGAAGGAAGGAGGAGGAGGATAGGAAAGAAGGAGAAGGAGAGAGGAAGGAGGAGGAAAGGGGAAAAGGAGGAGGGATTTTGCAGGGTGTCAAGCAGATTGCGTTGGAGGTAAGGGGGGGGAGGGAGAGGGGAAAGGAGGAGGAGAGCAGGTAGGAGGAGGAGGATAGGAAAGAAGGAGAAGGAGAGGCAGGAAGGAGGAGGAAAAGGGAAAGGAGGAGGGATTCTGCAGGATGTCAAGCAGATTGCGTGGATGGTAAAGGGGGAGGGGGGAGGAGGAGGAAGGAGGAGGAGGGGGAAAAGAAGGAGAAGGAGAGAGGAAGGAGGAGAAAAGGGAAAGGAGGAGGAGGAAAGGAGGAAGGATTTGTGCGGATGTAAGAGATTGCGTTGGAGGTAAGGGGGGAGTGAAGGAGGGGAGGAGGGGGGAGGGAGAGAGGAGGAGGAGGGGGAAGGAGGAGGAGGGAAAAGGAGGATTTTGAGGATGTCAAGGCAGATTGCGTTGGGGGGTAAGGGGAGGAGAGGGGGAAGGGGGAGGGGAGAGAGGGAGGAGGGAGAGATGAAAAGAAGGAAGGATTTTGTAGGATGTTAGACAGGCTGCGTTGAATGTTAGAAAAAAGGGAAAAGAGGAGGAAGAGGAAAAGGTGGAAGGATTCTGCAGGATGTCAAGCAGATTGCGTAGGAGGTAAAGGGGAGGAGAGGGGGGGGATAAAGAAGAGAAATAAGGACGAGAGAGCAGAACGGATTAGAAAAGAGAATGACATGAAAAAAGGGAAATGGAGAGAGATGATGATGGAGAGAAGGAGGAGGGACGATGGAGGAGGAAGGAGGAGGATGAAAGAGGAGTGAGGAAGAATGAGGAGGGAGGATGAAGGATGGGGAGGAGGGAGGATAGAGAGGAGGCAGGTTGAAGGAGGAGGAGGAAGGAGGAGGAGGACGATGGAAGAGGAAGGAGGAGAGGGAGATGAAGGAGGAGGAGAGACGAGGAGGGAGGAGAAGGGACAATGTGGCTGGCGTTTTATCGTTACATAATGGCGCACGATTCCTTTCTGCACATACGTTGGCGCATAAATTACCAGCAAGACAGAGATGACGGAGGGAAAGGAAGAGGAGGGAGGAGAGTGAGAGAGGAAGAGCAAAGAAAGAAGAGGAGAAGGAGAAGGAGAGAGGAGGACGAGGAGGAGGAGGGGGAAGGGAAGGCAGGAGAGGAAAAAAGCAAAAAAAATAAGAAGAAAGAAAGGCAAATATAGAAAACGGGAAAAACAAAATATAAAGTTAAACAAGGGATAGAGAGAGAGAGAGAGAGAGAGAGAGAGAGAGAGAGAGAGAGAGAGAGAGAAAGAGAGAGAGAGAGAGAGAGAGAGAGAGAGAGAGAGAGAGAAAGAGAGAAGAAAGAGAGAGAGAGAGAGAGAGAGAGAGAGAGAGAGAGAGAGAGAGAGAGAAAAGAACGAACGAGAAAGAAAAAAAGAAAGAAAGAAAACGAGAGAGAGAGAAAGAAAAAAAAATAGAACGAACGAGAAAGAAAAAAGAAGAAAGAAAGAGAACGAGAGAGAAACAAAAAACGAAAAACCAACAACCCCCCCCCCCCCAAAAAAAAAAA
>NW_020870032.1:55000-60000 GCF_003789085.1 Penaeus vannamei
AATACTACATGTAATATCTTCTGAAAGTTAGCAACTATGGAGATTGAAGAGTTCATGAGCTTCAATTTTGGAAAATGACGTCCAGGGAAATAAATAATAGCAGCCTTTAACAGTAAATGTCTTTTAACAAAATGCTATTATGAACAGACACATCAATTAATCCATTTAGACCCCCCAAAATAAGTAATTTTACAGTGCAATGCGTCTATAATAATAACAATATTCTTTTATATATTTTCTTCAGTCTTTATAATGCTAGATGATTCGCCTTTTGAAATTATCCTGCGCCGGAAAACAAAAAATATATAAAAAGATTTTAGAAGTCACGTGAATTTCATGCCAAGTAGGAGGACGTAAGACCCGTTTTGACCTGTGTTTTAGTTCCAGCAAGATCCGACCACCTGTTACTCGAGGCCATAAACCACCAAGGTAAGGCCTTTTGAAACTCTTGGAAAATCTTTCTGGTTCTCGTCTCGATCAGGAACTTCCGGTTAGTAAAAATACGATTATGAGGACAGTGTTGAATTACTGCAAGTGTTTGAATATCCTAAATTTAAAAGTGTGGGGGAGTCTGTATCCGTTTCTTCTCCTTTTTGTTATCTTTATATGGATGAATAATTCATATTGCTGGAATTTCATGGGAGACAAGTATTGTGCAAAGCATGCTCGTATAACATTGTAAACAAATAGTCCTTATAATTCAACATGCAATTCTTTACGTAACTGAAATGAGTTTTCACGAATACGAAGAAAAAGACTATGTGAGATGTTTTTTTTTTCTCTCTCTACTGGCATCAGTACTACTACATGGCTGTGTCTCTATAACACACAGCTATGTATGAGAGTCAGGTCATGGCCAGAATGGAAACTGAAATATGATGATAAAGTAAAGAAAATTGATTCGGTTTGTTGGATCTATTACTAACGGGGTATCGGTAAGAACATTTACTTATATAGAAATATCGTTAAGGATTTTGATGTTGCTACTACTGTTTCTATGATTCAAAATGAGGCATAAGTCCATAATGCCCGAAGTTATCTACCATAATTCGGAAAAAGAATAAATATTCTATCACTGTAATACTGCGTGTATCATGCATTGCTTCGGTTATCATTTTAAGATGGTATATGATCTTTGCTCGTCCTTACGTCAAAATCTGTAGTTTTGGCCTTCGATGGTTTGGAATTCGAGAAAAAATGCGAATTCGTGCAGCCAGTCTCCCATTCCTTTGGATTATTTTGATAGACAATTTCTCCTTTTAGTCTGATAAATATGAATGTCAGAGAAATAACATCGCTTGACTGTACCATAGTCCAATTCTGGGTGTAGTGTCAACATCTGCAACATGTGATCAGCATACTCTTTCTGTACCAACTGTACTACAGCCCACACACAGCAACCTTACCCATCCTATAACCAGGGTCGGTTTTAAGCCGATTTGACCGATTTGATCAGACTGGGCCCCGCACCTGAAGGGACCCCGCGCCAGCAGGGCTCTTTTTTATCATATAAGTAAAACAACAACAAAAATCATATTACCCTTCAAAAACTTTTTATACCAAGCATTTACTGTTTTTATATATATATTTTTATATATATATATATATATAAAAATATAAATCCATAAATTTTACTATGTAGAATAGGGGCCCCACCATCAGTTTCCTAATTTCCGCAATTCCAAGCACCGGCGGCCCTGCCTACACCAATCCTGGCTAAGCCTTGGCCTAATCACACGCCCTCTTCCAGGCCTTCTTCATCCTGTCCTCTGAGGCCTTTGATTCCATTGACAAGCTCCAGCTGATGGAGGCGAAGATGAACAGCAACGGCCCTCTGTGCAACGTGCCTCTGTCATCGCAGGCCTTCGACGAGCTGAATAACGGGCCCTTCCCGGGAGACAAGGAAGGAGACTTGTTTTGCGAAGTCCCTTTCAAGGAATGGTATTGCTATGGACGTAAGTCTGTCTCTCTTTTTCTCAATTTACAAAATTTATATCATATGCAAATGATTTTATGTATTCGTATACACTTAAACATACATCGTATTATGTATTTATGTACATACATATATACATATACATGTGTGTGTGTGGATACATACAACCCCCCCACACACACACGAACACATAGTATATATATATATATATATATATATATATATATATATATATATATATATATATATATATATATATATATATGTGTGTGTCAGTGCCTCCAGTTGGAATGAGGTGTTGCCATCATGTGCGTTAACCTTTTATGAGCTTGTTTTGCCCTGGCTTCATTCGATGAGGAGAAACAGCCCCTTATAAGTAGGCCTAAAACCTCTTTTCAGTCCCGTTGCCTAAGCCGCGAAAGCAGCAAGGATAGTCTTCCGAAGCAGCCTGGCGTTCCGCCTTCTGGGGGCTGGCGCTTGCGCCACACCGCCTGGCACTTATGTATATATATTATATGTTGTGTGTATATATAATATATATATATATGCATATATATATATATATATATATATATTATATATATATTTATATATATATATATATATAGTGTAAACAGATAGAGAAAATTAATAAATCTAAAACGCCTTTGCGTGAACAGTCTGCGACTGCATCCACCGCTTCTGCGACAACGAGGGCCGGGGCCGACCGCGGTGTGACTGGTGCGCGAAAAACTGCTATAATGGAGTCGAACCCACAGTAAGTGGTATTAGTTGTCATGGTGTTATTGTGTGTTTCTATTTTTTTTATTGTTTCTACTTCCTGCTTTTTTCTTGCTACTCTCTCTCTCTCTCTCTCTCTCTCTCTCTCTCTCTCTCTCTCTCTCTCTCTCTCTCTCTCTCTCTCTCTCTCTCTCTCTTCTCTCTCTCTCTCTCTCTCTCTCTCTCTCTCTCTCTCTCTCTCTCTCTCTCTCTCTCTCTCTCTCTCTCTCTCTCTCTCTCTCTCTCTCTCTCTCTCTCTCTCTCTCTCTCTCTCTCTCTCTCTCTCTCTCTCTCTCTTCTCTCTCTCTGTATATATATATATATATATATATATATATATATATATATATATATATATATATATAATGTATATATATATGTATGTATGTATGTATGTATGTATGTATATCAGTCTATCTATCTTTATCTATGTATCTATCTATTTACCTCTTTCTTCCTCTCCTATTTTCCTCCCCCTCTCCGTCCTTTCCTCGCATTCCCCCTTTCACAAACGTCCTTCTGACTTCTCTTCCCTCTTCTTTCCAGGATCCTGATTACGATTACTAAGACAGCGCGAAAGAGAACGACGGAGACAGGATAAAATGAGATGAGAATAAGGGAGACAGAAAGAGTGAAATGAGAAGAATGGTTATGGTTAAATAGATCAAGATGAACCGATTCACGTTAATTTTGACGAATTCGAATAAAGATGCTTGTTGAAATTGGTCAAAATACGTATAAGCAAAGGGTTGATAAAAGGATAATGACATAACTTACATATAAGGAAAATCCAATCTGTAAATCATATATAGTGTGTAACAGGAAATAAAACACATTTATCCTTCAATATTGCACATCACTTCTTAACCATTTTGTAAGTGATCCAAAATTCGATTTTTATTTATGCATATCTTCTCAAAATCATAGAGAACATTTACTGATTATCTAGTACTACTGAATAAAGGAAAGTGAACAGAAATTATCACGGCCAATTTCATTTCATCATGCACTGATATCATGTATATAAAAATAATAATAATGATAATGATAATGATAATAATGATAATAATAATAATAATAATAATAATAATAATAATATAAATAATAATAATAATAATGATAATGATAATGATAATAATAATAATAATAATAATAATAATAATAATAATGATAATGATAATTATAATGATAATGATAATAATAATAATAATAATAATAATAATAATAATAAATAAATATATAATGATAATGATAATAATAATAATAATAATAGTAATAACAATAATAATAATAATAATAAAATGATAATAATAATAATAATAATGATAATGATAATAACAATAATAACCGATCGAATGAAAAATCTTAGCGATAGCGTTACCAGCTGCGACCAAATGGATGAAAAATACAGACTGATAATGACTATGATAATGATAATAATAACAACAATGATATTTATATAATGATAATAATGATAGTGATAATAATAATATTGATAATAACAATAATAATGATAATAATAACAATAATAATGATAATAATAATAATGATGATGATGATAATAATAATAATAATAATAATGATAATAATAATAACAATAATAATAATGATAATAACAATGATAATAATAATGCCGATAATAATAATACTAATAGAAATGTTGATAATGTTGATAGTAGTAGTAGTAGTAATATTGATAATAATAGTAATAGTAATAACAATAGTAATGATAATAATAATAATAACGACAATAATGATAATAATGATAATCATAATACTGACTATACTGATGATAATGAAAATAATAATAATAATGATGATGAGAAAAGAAATCATGGATGATAGTAATAATAATAATCATGATAATAGAAATAATAATGATGATGATGATGATGATGATGATAGTAATTATGATAACAATAACCGTTAACACTGTTTTTATCATATTATTATTATTATTATGAACATTATCATTATCATCATTTTCATAATTGGTTTCATTATCATTATCGTTGCCATTATTATTATTATCATTATCATTTTTATTATTATTATCACTATTATTATTATCATTATTATCATTATCATTATTATTATTTCATTGTTAGTTATTATTGATAACAGCAAATACTTTTAATCCTTTTAATCACAATGATTATCATGATGATGATGATAATGATGATAGTAATAATGAAATGGCAACAAAAATAATGATAATGATAAGAACAATAATGATAATAATAACAAGGAAAATACTAATGATGATAATAATAACAATGATAATACCTGTAATAATGATAATAAT
>NW_020870032.1:75000-80000 GCF_003789085.1 Penaeus vannamei
ACAGAATTACACACACACATTCACACATAAAGACATACAGACTTACACACACACGCACACATTCACACATAAAGACATACAGAATTACACACACACGCACACATTCACACATAAAGACATACAGAATTACACACGCACACATTTAAAGACATACAGAATACACACGCACACATTCACACATAAAACATAAGAATTACACACGCACACATTCACACATAAAGACATACAGACTTACACACGCACACATTCACACATAAAGACATACAGACTTACACACACGCACACAATTACACAAACACATACAGAATTACACACACACGCACACATTCACACATAAAGACATACAAAATTACACACACATGCACACTCACACATAAAGACATACACTTACACACATGCACACATTCACACATAAAGACATATAGAATTACACACACACGCACACATTCACACGTAAAGACATACAGAATTACACACGCACACATTCACACATAAAGACATACAGAATTACACACACACGCACACATTCACACATAAAGACATACAGACTTACACACACATGCGCGCATAAATACACACGTATATACACACACGCACGTACACACAACACCGCCCCGACATCCGTCAGAAGAACGAGGAAAAATAACTTCAGCCGGAGGCACTGAGGGACTGGGACTCGTGAAGAAGAGGAAGAAGAGGTAAAAGAATAAGGAGGAGGAGGAGAAGAAGAAAAATAAGAAGGAAAGAAATGATGAGTGAGGTAAAAGAATAAGGAGGAGGAGGAGAAGAAGAAAAATAAGAAGGAGAAGAGGATGATGATGAGTGAGGTAAAGGAATAAGGAGGAGGAAGAGGAGAAGAAAAATAAGAGGGAGAAGAGGATGGTGATGAAGAAGAAGAGGAGGAGGAGGAGGAGGAGGACGAAGAGGACGATGAAGAATATTATGAAGAGAATGAAGAAAAATTAAAATGAAGAGAGTGAAGAAAAAGAGGAAGAGAACGAAGAAAAATTGGAGGAAAATGAAAAAATAAAGAAGAGAATGAAAATATGAGGAAGAGGAGAATGAAGAAAAAATAAGAAGAGAATGAAGAAAAGGAGGAAGAAGAGAACAAAGGAAAGAGGAAAAGGATGAAGAAAAAAGAAGAAGAAAAGAACGAGATCAAGAGGAAGAAGAGAACAAAGGAAAAGAGGAAGAATGGAACAACGGAGAAGAGGAAGAAAAGGATAAAGGAAAAGAGGGAGACGAAGATAACAAGCCTGCGTTCGGGGACTCAAGGAAGAGGGGATTGGAAGGGGGGCGAGAAGGAGGAAGAGAGGAAGAGAAGAAAAAAAATAAGAAACAATGTGGGGGAGGAAAGGGAAGAGAGAAAGAAAGGAAAGAGGAAAATGAAAGAAGGAGGAACAGATATACAGACTGCAAAACAAACAGATAGATAGACTGAGAAAAAGAGATAGGAATGGACAGAGACAGAGATGGAAGTGGACAAAGAGACGGACACTGACACATAGGCAGGCAGACAGACGGAGAGACAAACAAATCTTTTAAAACTCAAGAGAAAGTTAAGGCTGAGAGAGAGACAAGTGAGCAGTGTGTGTGTGTGTATACACTCACACACACACATGTATATATGTGCATGTGTGTGTATATATATATATATATATATATATATATATTATATATATATATATATATATATATATATATGTATGTATGTATGTGTGTATGTGTGTGTGTGTGTGTGTGTGTGTGTGTGGTGTGTGAGAGAGAGAGAGAGAGAGAGAGAGAGAGAGAGAGAGAGAGAAGGTGAGGAGTGAAATATTGAGATATATGATAGAAAGAACCTCGACTGTCCCACCTCTTAATGTTTTTCTCACACCATGCACAAGTGTTGCAGAGATCGATCGTGCAATACCAACCTACTTCGGTATCTTACTAGACCTCGACTATAACAATTAGCGAAGGTCTTGACAGCAAATTAGAAGAAGTTTTGCTAGGAGAGTCCGGAAGTGCTGATAACAATTAGCTCGAAATTCTTCATAGTAATTAGTGGAAGTTGCAAGCGAGGGGAGGGAATCAGAGTACCGGGGGAATAAAGGACGGAAAAAAGTACTGGAATTTAAGTTTCATTCCCTTTTATTCCGCCTGTTTCTTCTTCTTCTTCTTCAACCTTTTCAGCTTCTTCTGCTTCTTCTTCTTCTTCTATTTCAACTTCTTCTTCTGTTTCAACTTCTTCTTCTTCTGCTTCTTATTCTTATTCTTCTTGTTCTTCTTCTCCTTCTTCTTCTTCTTCAACTTTTTCAGCTTCTTCTTCTTCTTCTTCTATTTCAAATTCTTCATCTGCTTCTGCTTCTTCTTCGTATGCTTCTTCTTCTCCTTCTTCTTCTTCTTCTTCTAATTCTTCTTCTTTCTCCTTCCCCTTACTGCATGTCTTATTTATATCACGTCTTTTGTCTTCTTACGTTATTTTCACGGCCGTCTCCAGGGTTCAGTAACACCTTGGTTAACTTGCCGTATAAACCCCCGTCGTGAATTCATAATTATTTTGTATCAAATGTAATTGCTCTCTGAAAAGTACAGACGTGGAGAGATGTGTAATTAAATGTATAGTGAACAAGTTTACCTCGCTCTGTGGATTAAGGTCGTGATAAATATTCGACTCCAGAGAGAGAGAGAGAGAGAGAGAGAGAGAGAGAGAGAGAGAGAGAGAGAGAGAGAGAGAGAGAGAGAGAGAGAGAGAGAGAGAGAGAGAGAGAGAGAAAGAGAGAGAAAGAAGGGGAAGAGAGAGAGAGAAGGAGAAGAGAGAGAGAGAGAGAAGGGGAAGAGAGAGGATTTTGCTGACGACATGATGATCTAGAAATAAGCAATTTATCTCTGGTTGATTGTAATCCTCGGCGCGGGTCTCGAGGAACAAAATTTAGAACGCGTGGATTATCTACGTAAACTAATTCCTCGATCTAAAAAATCCAGCCCCGCTCGTGAAATTATAATTATGCAAAAATATACATACTGTACCTCAAAATTTCACAGCAAAAGGACATCATATTCCTGCCGGTTAATTCATGTGAATTAGTGTGCAGTAAATCGGATAAGTTTAGATGATAATAATCTCAGACATTCTTTTTTTTTACTTCTTTAAATCAAGTTTGATGATCGTAATGCCAATGAATTAAAATTAGTGAAATTCACATAAACCCCAATTTCGGAATTCGCCCGATCTTTATGAAATTAGAGAAAAAGAAATATATAGCTATATATATATATATATATATATATATATATATATATATATATATATATATATATATATATATATATATATATATATACAAATTGTGCGTACATTGCACTTCGTTAAAACTTCCCTCCTCCTTCTGTCTGCTTGTTTATCCATGTCACAATGTCAGTACTATTTTTTTTCTTTTCTTTCTTTTTTTTCTTTGCTGCAACTGACTTGATATTTAATCGCGAGTTTGACTAATCCTTTTTTTCTCATTCTTCTTTGAGGAGGAGAATTAATTATAAACCTCAACGTCAACAGATGACCTTTTTCCCCGTCACTTGTTTTTAATCTTATTTCTTGACTGCCATCGAGTCGTGTGTATCTCCTGCGCATACTCAGAGGTATATCCACCGCATACCTCATTGACAAAGCTACTGATGATAGCAATGGCAGCGTCACACTTTTTCTTTCGTTGGTCTGATGACGTCACATAAGGGGGCGGACGAAAGAGATGACGTCATTTATCTATCCACATTCGATAACAATTCTAACAGGTAGAAATGTTGATATTCTGTCAATGAACAATTTGTGTACCCTTGTGCAGTTGTTTTTCCAGTTGGTGTACGTGTTTGCAATTATTATGTGTATGTGTGCGTTTATTGTATGTGCATTTCTGAGTGAATGTGAATTTGTGTCATTTGTTGTGATGGATAGCGCGCCGCGTGTGTGTGTGTGTGTGTGTGTGTGCCCGTGCGCGCGCGCGCGAGCGTGTGTGTGTGTGTGTGTGTGTGTGCGCACGTGTGTGCGTGCGTGTTTGTGTGTGTGTGTGCGTACGTGTGTTTACATGTGCATCTGTGTCTGTGTGAAACATGCACGGATCTGCATGTGCAGTTAAGCCGCTCTTCGAATTGCACATTTGGCATGCAGCATCACGCGCGGCGTCGTCTTCTCCAGCTCCTTGAGAAGTCGGAGATCCCCAGCCGAGACTCCTGAGCAGAAAACGAACCCACTCTCCCAAAGGTCAAGCGAGGTCACGCGTAGGCAGGCAAGCAAAACGGGTCATTCGGTTGAAATGCACTCGTATACCTCTCCCGTTTTCTTTTCAGAAGTATAATCATGTTCTGAACTTGTTTTCTCCCACGCACGACCTTATTTCCCCCTCCACGCCCACGCTGACCCGGACGTGAGCCTGGGACGTGGGCGGAGTGAGTAGCATCCGGGTCTCGGCGGTGGGCGGCTCCCGGTCCAGACTCGCCGATGAATTATTTGGGTTCGATCGTTGTCGAGAGTTGGTGATTTCTGACCGTCCTTTGGTGATGAAAATCTACATTTCGTTTTGTTTTTCCAAGATTCATTTCCTTCTTCTTTTTCTCCTTCATCATCATTATCATCATTGCCTTTAGCTTCATCTTTTTTTCCTCTTTTCACTTCTTATTCTTCCTCCTCCCCTTCTTTTTGGCTCTCTTACTCCTAAGCATCTCTATCTAAAAAAAAATAATAATAATAATAAATAAAAATAATTAGGTACGATCTTCAAATGCGACCTTTTCGTTGGCTACGACCCGTCCCTCTGAATGAAGTTCTTGGGGTCCAGTTTCCACAGCCGTTCACATAAACTTCGTAAATATGATCTTCCCAATTTGCAAAATCACTGTATTCTACTGTACATTCTCCACACATCCTGCATATTTCATTGTACGTATTGTACACGTTCTGAATATTTTACGCATTCTATACATTTTTTCTGCAATTTACACGTTCTGCACATTCTACTCCGCAT
>NW_020870032.1:132500-135000 GCF_003789085.1 Penaeus vannamei
ACTGACAGGCGGTTAGGTAACTACATTGCAAGTGGTGTAAGGCAATTGGGTCCATTTTGTAGCTGCTTTGTATTCACTTCTGGCCCTTCCTGTGCGTATGTGCAATTGGGATCGTGTTCTTGGTTGCGTGTGGGTATGGGTATGTGTACTGCATATCGATAGCTATATGGTATTATTAAAAATGAATACTTTACCGCAGAATATATATTGCATATCGAATACCTAATACCATTATTAGATTATTATCTTATCAAATATATTTCCTTTTTTGGCCTATGACCCGCTCTCACCTGAAGTGTATGGGACAAAGCTCCTGCCTGGGTGAAGAATCTGACCTGGCCTGACCTCAGCGCAACGCCTATTGTGGTTCCGTCGGGAGAGAACTTGCACGAGAGGACGTCGCTGCCACAGTCTCTGCAATGCAGGTAATGTCCTGAATTCAATTACGTGTGTATTGTATTGTAACGCTTGTCTCTGTCTCTCCCTCTCTACCTTTCTCTTTCTCGCTATATTTCTCTTGCTTTGTTTCTTTCTTTCTTCCTCTTTTCTTTCTTCTTTCTCTTTCTCGTTCTCTCTTCTCTCTCGTCTCTCTCTCTCTCTCTCTCTCTCTCTCTCTCTCTCTCTCTCTCTCTCTCTCTCTCTCTCTCTCTCTCTCTCTCTCTCTCTCTCTCTCTCTCTCTCTCTCTCTCTCTCTCTCTCTCTCTCTCTCTCTCTCTCTCTCTCTCTCTCTCTCTCTCTCTCTCTCTCTCTCTCTCTCTCTCTCTCTCTCTCTCTCTCTCTCTCTCTCTTTCTCTGTCTATCTATCTATCTCCTTCTCTCTCTCTCTCTCCCTCTATCTCTCCCTCTCTTTCTCCCTCTCTCCCTCTCTCTACCTTTCTCTTTCTCTCTATCTTTCTCTTGCTCTGTTTCTTTCTTTCTTCCTCTTTCTCTTTCTCCTTCTTCTCTCTCTCTCTCTCTCTCTCTTCTCTCTCTCTCTCTCTCTCTCTCTCTCTCTCTCTCTCTCCTCTCTCTCTCTCTCTCTCTCTCTCTCTCTCTCTCTCTCTCTCTCTCTCTCTCTCTCTCGTTCTCTCTCCCTATCTTTCTCTTGCTCTATTTCTTTCTTTCTTCCACTTTCTCCTTCTCTTTCTCTTTCACTTTCTCTCTCTCTATGATTTGTTTCTTCTTCTTCCTCTTTCTCCTTTCTTTCTTCTCTTTTCTCTCTTCTCTCTCCTCTCTCTCTCTCTCTCTCTCTCTCTCTCTCTCTCTCTCTCTCTCTCTCTCTCTCTCTCTCTCTCTCTCTCTCTCTCTCTCTCTCTCTTCTCTTTCTCCCTCTCTCTCTCTCTCTCTCTCTCTCTCTCTCTCTCTCTCTCTCTCTCTCTCTCTCTCTCTCTCTCTCTCTCTCTCTCTCTCTCTCTCTCTCTCTCTCTCTCTCTCTCTCTCTCTCTCTCTCTCTCTCCCTCTCTCCTCTCCTCTCCCTCTCTCTCTCTCTCTCTCTCTCTCTCTCTCTCTCTCTCTCTCTCTCTCTCTCTCTCTCTCTCTATCTATCTATCTATCTATCTATCTATCTATCTTCTCCTCTCTCTCTCTCCCCTCTATCTCTCCTCTCTCTCTCCCTCTCTCTCCTCTCTCCCTCTCTCCCTCTCTCCCTTCTCTCTATCTCTTTCTCTTGCTCTGTTCTTTCTTTCTTCCTCTTTCTCTTTCTTTCTCTCTCTCTCTCTCTCTCTCTCTCTCTCTCTCTCTCTCTCTCTCTCTCTCTCTTCTCTCTCTCTCTCTCTCTCTCTCTCTCGCTCGCTCTCTCTCTCTCTCTCTCTCTCTCTCTCTCTCTCTCTCTCTCTCTTTCTCTCTCTCTCTCTCTCTCTCGTTCTCTCTCCTTATCTTTCTCTTGCTCTATTTCTTTCTTTCTTCCACTTTCTCCTTCTCTTTCTCTTTCACTTTCTCTCTCTCTATGATTTACCTCTCCACGAATCTAGTCATATGCCTGTCTAACTACTTATCTCCACATACCTATCTTACTATCTATACATCTATCTATCTATAAATCTATCTATCCATCTATTTGCTTGTTTGTCTATTTTTCTCTATCTACTCGTCTATTCATCTATCTGCTAATCTCTTTCTCTTTGTATATCTATCTATCTACTTAATATATAACTCTATCCATTTATCTATCTGCTTGTCTGTGTCTATTTATCTTTATTTATATTACCTATCTAATCGTGTGTGTGTGTGTGTGTGTGTGCTGTACTGTGTGTGTGATGTGTGTGTGTGTGTGTGTGTGTGTGTGTGTGTGTGTGTGTGTGTGTGTGTGTGTGTGTGTGTGTGTGTGTGTGTGTGTGTGTGTGGTGTGTGTGTGTGTGTATGTGTGTGTGTGTGTGTGTGTGTGTGTGTGTGTGTGTGTGTGTGTGTGTGTGTGTGTGTGTGTGTGTGTGTGTGTGTGTGTGTTGATGTGGCGTGTGTGTGTGTGTGTGTGTGTGTGTGTGTGTGTGTTGTATAAAGTACCGCCTTTCCTGTTTATCTACTT
>NW_020870032.1:147500-160000 GCF_003789085.1 Penaeus vannamei
AACAAGTCCTGTTCGGTTCTTAAATAATCTCACACAAAATAGAAGAAAAAAACATTTAATTATTGCCAATTAACCTTCGGAATCGAGTAGCAAAGTTAAAAGGGGAAATCCGGAGTCAGGGAGCGGCCTTGTCCCTCCCTCCAGGCCCTGTGACTTGATGACGTCACATCATGGATTATCAAGGCAACAGATGTCCGAGGAAATATGGCATTCTTACAGGTGTAAATTTAATATGGCGGGAAATTATTTGTAAATGCTTATTAGTTTTTGATGATATTAACAGTGGTGGTTGTAACGGTGTAGAAATATGTGATGCATTCTTGATATCCATATGGTTGAGAGGAGAGTTACCATATTGATGAAAAAAATAAGAATAGAAGTGCATTCTTTATATCGTATTGTACAACATGTAAGTATACTGTTCTCGCCAGATATATACAAACCCTTCAAGATGTTTATAGTGTTTGCACGTTTGTTTACGCAAGACTGAGTCTCCATTCCCCGCTAGCCTTTTCTATGGAATGGCGAGACAATTGGCTCAAATATTGTCACAATGTTAATTGTATTTATTGAACGAGGTTGAAACACTTTAAACTGTACAATATTACTGTTATCGATGATGTACTCCTTGTTTGTTCCATCCCCCATGTCCATTAACAGTATAATACAAAACTGGTCATTCTATCTCTGAATTCCATATAAAGACATAGTATCGGAAACAATTTCATTGGAAAGATAATAATAAATTAAAAATAACCCATTCATCCCGACCCTTGACCTTCTTGTCAAAATTACATTCAAGTTGGAATTGTGTGTAGTCTGCTAGCTTATTTGACTCGTTTCAGCCCATCACGAGTCCAGTCCAAGGGCTATCTCCCCCGAGCGGACTAGTCCACGAGCCTCTTTATCGATCATGTGGTGCGTCAATAGTCTTGTATCGCGAGCGCCGATTGGCCGGAGCGAGAGAGCGAAAGTGCCCTCGGCCAATCACGTGTCGCGACAGAAAGCGTGAAGGAGGCCGGGCCTGAACGTCAACCCGAGTCTGCCATCTTGCCTCCGTCGGGCTGAGACACACGCTCCATCTCCCGGACCTTTTATCGCCTCCTCTCCTCCTCGCGAGACTTTGAACAAAGGACGAAATGGCAGATGCACCTGTGTACTCTCCTTTCTTCGGCGCCATGGGTGCCACGGCGGCTATGGTGTTCAGCGGTAAGTGAAATACGAGGGACGTCGAGCCTGAGGTGTTGGCTGTGACAGGGGGATCTTGGGGCAAAGTCAGGATGACGGGTTCTGTTCGATAGGTTCTGGGCCGAAGTAATTAACGAAGAAGGTTCTTAAGATGCAGGCGGAGGACTAGGGTGAATTTAGGCCTACGGGGATGCTGTTAGAAGCCTAGGAGATGTAGGGTAATGGTGAAAATGGAGGATGATATGGTGGGTGTTCCGTATGGGTTGGGGTTGGTCTCTCGATCCATCAGGACCATGTATTTGTCTCTCAACTCTTTATTGTTAGCCTCCTTTGATTATTTTGTTAAGGAAAAGGATGTAAATAACCATGGCGGTCTACTCTATTGGCTGCAACTTAATATCAAGACTTTTTCTCATTTTTTGCCATACGTGAAGATCGCCTTCCATTCAAGAATTGATTTTTGCGAATACTACATGCACTGTATTTCCCCATATCTGTATTTGTTTCTGTTTCCACACTATTGCCCCAATATTGTTAGATACCTTTTGAATCTATGAATTTCACAATATCTGTATATACAATAATATATTTGATTGTATCACTATGCAATATATGCTTTTGTTGTTGTTGTTACCCTGTGGCTTGTGCTTTTATGTTCTTGCTCATTTTGCTCTTTGCTGTTGCATCTTTTTATTTGGCTTCCACCTGAAGCTTGCCAGAGACAGTGGAAACTCGATGTTCTCATACTTGACCTCCATGTTTGCCATTGATGTTGATTGATGATTGTATGTTCAGCCATCTGGTATGTGGTATCTGGAATTATTGATGATTTTGAGTTGATTTATCTTTTGTGATTTTGGCTTTTATTGATATTGAAATGGGTTTTGCAGAACTTTTAAATAGGTTAGTGATCATCTTCCAATCCAGTATTTCAAGGTTCGTGAATTTTCTACAGACTTCCACAAACTGAATTGGATACAGTATATGCTTTAGCAATGATAAGATGCAGATGATGAAAATTTAAGGAACAGTAGCATTAGCCTACAATGCTAGGAAAGAACGGAGAATGTGTTCCTATTGGTTATTTATTTTCTTTCTTTTTGTCCTCGCAGAAGTATTTCAGAGATGGACTGCATTAATCTTTATAATTTTATTCTTTGAGAGAACAAAAAAATTGCAGGTGTCGGTACAAGGAACAATATGCAGATCCAAAAAGTAATTCCACAAATGAAAGGAAAGAAATCAACACTCATAGCCCCAAGTCCACTCAGTGCTCCTGAGTTTCAGCTTTAGTCATTTCATGCATACCGAGGTGAAGATAACATTTGCCGGGGGTGTTGGGATCAAAGCCCCCCATCACCTCCACCCTTCAGGCAGTGCACGCCCAGTTATGGCAACTTGAATTGTTGAAGTAATAATGACACGGATTGGGGGAAGTAGTCTCAGGGAAGTATGTATGTGTTGTTATGAATTGCTTCATAAAACACCACCTTTAGAAATGAAAGAATTAAAAATAAAGGAAAGGTCATTATCACTTGCCAATGTCTGTGGCAATTGAGAAAGTGACTGCACTTCTCTAAGTCTGTCCCTATTACTTTACCCATAATCCTAGAGGGGCACTCATGGGAATCCACAAATATTGTCCAGTGAACTATAAGCCTTCCTAACTGGGAGTTTGGTCTTGCCCAATCACTGAATTTCCTAGCCAGACCCTACCCAATCATCATAGACTTAGTCCCCAGGCAGCATTTGTTGGGATCTGTTTTCATTATTTCTGAGATTATTCTTTATCTGCTCAAATTATTTTTTTTTTATCAGTATGTGTAGTTTTTTTTTCTCTTTATCAGAGTATGCATAGATTTTCCCTGTCTTAGTGTGGTCATTATTCAGATATATATTGTCTATGTACCTATGCTCACACAACAAAGTCTAGTGATATTATGGCCCCCCATGCTTCACTCTCTGACAGTGTCAAATGTACTTCCACCTTATATATCATGGCAAAATAGCTTTTCATCTTTGCAGAAGAATCGTTCCAAGTGCTGGTAATTCTTTACAGTACGGGAGCACTTACCAGAGACTGTCTTCAACTATGTCACAATATATTCAATAATCTAAGTTGCCATGACTGGGCATGCCTGAATACCCAAGAGAAGGGTTGATGGGGTGGGGTCTCTGCCCCCTAACACCTCCCAGGGAAACATTGTCTCCATCCCGCGATGAAACTAGGTAGTGCTGAGTGGATGTAGGGTGTGAGCAGCACTTTTTGCAATCTTTTTCCTTTATTTGTGGCATTGCTGTTCATGTCTGTAGATGGTCTTGTACCAACTACAAGTTCTCTAAAAGAATGTCATCTTCATTTTGCCCAACGTTAGTGTATCCATACCATAAAGATTAACCTAAGTTCTATATTACCAAATATTTGTAATAGAACTTTGCTTTTCCAACACTTGGAAGCTCAGAGCTACAGCATGTAATCCATAGTTCATAGATTTTTTCATTTTATCTAGTGGTAAGTGTGGACAAATTTATCAAGAGCAAATTAAAGATGATATTCTTGTAGAGAACTAAAATTTGCAATTGTCAGAAATAATCTGTAGACATGAATCAAAGAAAAAGGAAGCAGAAAGCACTACTCGCAACCCAAGTCCACTCTGTACTCTTGGTATGCATACTGAGGTGAAGACAATATTTGCCGGGGTACCCATCATTAACTCTTTCCACGAGCAATGACCAAAAGAAACGCAGAGTCACTGCAATTTATTTTGTGGATTAAGTTTTATGGCACGGAGTTGGAGACTTAGTCTCTGATATGAGTATGCATTAACCTACCCACAGCTCTGACATCTCATGTTATCCATCGTACTGGGATTATCATGCTATCCCTCATATTGAGATGACATCCCATTACATGATGTGAGGTCAAGTCTGCTCAAAGTTGTGCACGCTAAAAAGTTGCCAGCTTGTTTGGCACTTAGTGATCATTAAGAGAAACAACCCCTCAAAAGTAGGCCTAAAGGCTCTTTCTTTCTTTTTCTTTCTTTTTTTTTTTTTTTTTTTTTTTTTTTTTTTTTTTTTTTTTTCGATACAGCAAAGTACATAGAGCACAAGATGTATTTTCCCCTTGCACTTCTAAATTTTGGCACATGGTTCAGTAAGGCACCTGGAGCTCTTAGCTTAAATAGTTTAAAGACTTGCATGTCTAATCAAGAGAATAGGAAATAACTTGACTGCTTTAATTTCCACTCGAGTGCTTTTATTTTTAATGCAAACATCCAAATAAGTGATAAGGTTTTATCAGGACCCAGTTAAAACAAATATGATAAAGATATCACAAGGTTTGGGAGATATTTAGATGAATTCATTTTGACTATCATTATTATTCAATAATTTACGAGAGAGAAAAAAAACTAATTGTCTTAGGAATAATGTAGGCTACATGAAATTAGACTTCAATTATGAAATATTTTATAGATAGAATATCACCACTGATTGCAGTATTTTAATTGAAAGTGTGTCATAAATGGTTTACAATTAATATTTAACTTGACCTAAAATAAGTGATAGATGACTCAAAAGAAAATATGCTGATTTTTTTTCTTCTTTTTTTCTTTCTTTTCTTTTTCTTTTTCTTTTTCTTTTTCTTTTTCTTTCTTTCTTTCTTTCTTAATTTGTGTGATATGTCTGGCTGGGTGTTTGTTATTATGGATTTGCTTTCTTGGAGAGTACAGAGTGCTCAAAGTTGGTTCAACTATACTGACTGGAAGGGAGCAAGCCAGATTGTCATGGTAAATGCATTTAGAGAGTAAGTGTAAATTATTTATAATACAATCTTTTACATTATAGAATAAATATATCACCAGTATTTCTGCAGTGTTGATATTAAAGTTTAAAGAAGATAGCACATTGCTATATGGAGAGTCTTTGTAAAGTGTTGGAACAGCAGATATGATAACTGATATTTACTGAAGAAATGATAAACAGATATTTAAATTGATCAATCGTTTAACTTTTGGCAGTCTATTAGATTTGAAATTTATTGACTCCTATATTGTTGTTGCTTAAATATTCCATAGATATTGTTGCCTAAACACATGCAAATCGTCCAATCTAGGAAATGTAACAAAGGAATTTAAGTCACCCCAGTTCCTGAGAGCCAAGTAATATATATCACTTGCATCATGTTTTCCAATATTGGTAATCAATAAGCTGGGTATTCTTGTTAATTCTTAGTTGTGCCATATTTATCTTTATCTAAAGTACAAATAGCTTAGTTTTTGTTTTTCCTGTGCACATTCATGTGTGTTTGAATTACAAGTGTTTTATCACAAGATGCTTTCTTTCATGACTGAGGTTTTGTGATACATCATTAATCAGGTTTCACTCTTTTGTCATTCAGGTTCTGAATGTTTGTTCACACATGTCTGCAAACATTTAAGGAGCTAATGAGAAACCTAAAAAAAGATGGGTAAATTTGAACTTTGAAAAAATAAGGACATGAATTGCAGAATATTTATACATGTACCAAAAAGTTCATGCCTGCTGCTAACAAAAACAATACATGATTTATTTTCCTGCCACCAAAACAGAATGATGCCACCTCACCATTGCACTCTCAGACACTATCAAGGAGCATTGTTTATTTAGCCCCTGTATAATGCTGACTCACTCACCCAGACATAAGCATCAACACATTTGACACAAACATAATTTGCAAATACTAAAAATGAAAAAGAATAGCAAATGCACTGCTGATATCCGGCAGTAAGGAAACAGTTGGGCTTTTGATTTTTCAGCCCCCTACCCCCTAATGCTTTTAGCTGTTTTAACCACATTCAAGAAACTCATTACAGATTTTCATGGTAAAATATGAAAGAATAAACCCGTTCCACCTCAGTGAGACATAATGCATCTACCTGATAGTTGCATGCATATGTCACTCATGGAAGTCACTCTGGGAAGTTGTTTGTTCAGCCTGAAGAAATTGGAAATACAGTATCACTTATAATAGCTAGCAACTTCATCCCAGTGTTTGTACTCAATTAGGACTCCAAAAGATTTTTAAAGCAAAAGCCAGAAAGAAGAAGACTACCCTTCTATCTTTTTGTGAATGATGACATATGGAAGGCATGATGATCCTCACCCGTCCATCTCAGCCACTCCAGATTCCTTCACTAGAAGCCTGGTTGAAAATAAAGAGGAGATGGCTGATGAGAAAGGTGATGATCCTCTCCATCTACTTGTGCACAGTCAAGCACTCCTTCCTGTCACCTCTATCAGATGCCAACAGCCACCCCCACCATACTAGTGTGTTGCGTGTAATGATTACCCCATTTTTCAGTATGTGACATTTGCATTCGTATGATGTGTGAACTTTTCTCTAATAATATTATTAACAGTTCCAGTCTGAATTACATCCTTTTATAGTGTATTACCATAGGATATAGGGTGCCATTATTTATTGTATATAGGTAAAGAATGATGAGGATCCCCTGTACTGGATCATATATTAAATGAAACTCTTATTGTTTTCTCTTGTTTTATTTACTTGAAAAATATTTGGTTGATATTTAGTAAATGATAACATAAGTGGTGGGTCTTACACCTTTAGTGCATGCAGTCACAGGAAAGAAAAAACTGGCAACTCACTCAGACTTTGGAGTTTCCTGATTCACCAAGTCATCTTTTTTCTAATCAGCTGACACCTAATACTCTTGTTTACACATTTTTGGTAATTTAGAAAACTTCCATACAGTATTTTTGATTGCTTTACACCACTTCATGATTTTTTCTGGAAAGTGACTGTGAATCCGGGGTTCTCCAGAGTCTGGGGTGAATTACAGGGTTTTCCTTCCCTGAGATTTGACGGATTATAGGACTGCACCAAAATGAAACTAAGGTTTTAAGGAGCTCAGGGACCATCCTCAGAATTCAGGGTTTGTGGATGGGGAAGGGATTTTGAATAATAAAGGTTTACAAGCTATTGTCTCTAATTCACATTTAACAAATGAAAGGTGTCGATGAGAATAAACAGCTTTGCAGTACACGATATCAAGTTGATGTATTTTGATTAAAACATAATATTTTAATGCCAGTGTAATCAAAACATGCCATTTACATCTCATTTGCTGTGAAGCTACTCTTTATTGGATTCAAACCCTTGTCAAAGAAAGTATTGTGCTTCTTTTTTTGGTACAAACAGCCTATATTTGTGTAACTAGCTATGTAGGAACTTTTAACCATAGACAGGAGGGTTGGGAATGTAGGGGGTGGGGGCAAAGGTATATCAAGTATATGGTGCTATGGGTATAGATCCTCCAAGTCTGATTTAGATAAGTGATGGTGGGCTTAACTTTTGCCAATTATTCATGATGCATGATTGTTAATTCCTTTTCTTTAGGATCATCATACCATTTGGCATTTTCAGTCTTTTTATGATCCGCTTTTTCTTTTTTCCTTTTTTTATTTTTCTTTCTTTACATTGAATTTAGACTGTCTAACAAGTGACAACCTTATGAGACTGAACTTAAACCAAAGTATTTACATAATAGTGTAATGAGCAACAACCTTTTTATATTGTAGATGAAGGTATCAACATCCAAAGAGGGTTTCAGACCAATTGTCTGACAGTGCCTCTGTTAAAGGTATTGCCAATTTAACCCCTTTGATCCAAGTGCTTCACTGGCCATACGTAGGTCAAAAGCTATTCGTTAGGCTTAGTTGAGTGGCCACTTTTATAGAAGAATAGTTCTTATTAGATCAAGTGCACAAATCCTCATGTGCAGTGTTAAGACTCTTTGCCTTGCCTTTGCGATTTTTAGAAATCTTCGATTTTCCGTTATACAACTTGCACCACTGGTCACGTTAGGCACGAATTGGTTTCTGAGCATAGAAAAAGTCTTCCCTGGAGCCAGTGCTCTTCCAGTCATGGCTCACAGATGGTTATTCCACACTTCTTTTCTGATATGCTCATTGAGTCTAAGCACACTCCAAGAGCTTTGTTCCCTCATTACAAGTCATTCCCTTCACCCCAACCAAGAGCTAAAATGCTCAAGATAGCAAATTCCCATCAGCCCAGCTATTGGCCAAATTTTTCCATTGAGGCATTTTCATATGACCTGCCCCTTGGGCGAAAATTTTTCATGGTAAGATGGTTGCTTCACCTGGATCATAGGGGTTAAACCATCATCCATAACACAAGGATCAATATATTTACAGTAATGCACTCTGTCCCATGATTGTAGTGCATTGAAATGAAGATATGAATGCTAAAGTCAGCTAATGGTCTGACATCTTTTTGAAAATGCATACCATTAGATATTGTATACAATAAGTGGTCATTGATTAATGCCTTGACTTTAGCATTTGTGAAAAACTAATATTTCAGTTTTACAAATTTACCATTGTCTTCCTGCTTATCTGTCAGATTAAACATATATTGAAGCAATCTGTCAGTTCATTTGATGAAACCATAAAGTCTCAAAAGTAACTTCTTCTCTTTCCAGCCTTGGGAGCTGCATATGGCACAGCAAAGTCCGGCGTGGGCATTGCGGCCATGTCCGTCATGCGACCAGAGCTGATCATGAAGTGCATCATCCCAGTTGTCATGGCTGGTATCATTGCTATTTACGGACTTGTGGTGGCTGTGCTCATTGCTGGAAAGCTTGATGCTGCCAGCAAAGGCTACACCTTGTACCAGTAAGTGCTGTTATTGTGAACTATGTTATATAACACCTTAGAGGTGGTTCACCCCTTCTCGGATTTCAAAGATCAGATTCATGTGGCCTTCTGCTTTCTGCCCTTGATTGATTTTATATTTTTGTCAGCCATTATTTTATCAGTATCTATTTGTATGAAGTTAAAAGTATTGCCTTTGCATTTCAATTTCAGTTGATGTCCAGAGGTATAGAGTAATTAAAGATTCAAATATGTCAAAAAGTGTCTCCGTCAAAATTCTTTGATGCGTGCTGTCTGTTTCCACTAATGTGAGATGCCTTTACAGAGGATTTGTCCACCTTGGAGCTGGATTGAGTGTTGGCCTGTCTGGCCTGGCTGCAGGGTTCGCCATTGGCATTGTCGGTGATGCAGGTGTGAGGGGAACTGCACAACAGCCACGACTTTTCGTAGGCATGATCCTCATCCTTATTTTCGCTGAGGTAAGTTGTGGAAGGGGAAAATGTCATGGGAGATGGCTTGAACTATGATTTGATATTACAGATTGGTGTGCAAGATTTTCTATCAGCCTTACCCATAACTTTGAATGTGTGGAAAATTGTTGAAAACTATTTGTAAAAAGTCGGTAAAATTAAGGTTTAGGGCTTTTTGTGGTAATTAGGACAGGACTCTTAGAGTAATTCAATAGAAATTTCTTTTTTCACATAGCAGTGTGAAGCCCATTGGAGGCAGTGGACCAACATCTAATGCAATTTACAAATTTTCATAATTTTCTTAAATGTATATTTAGCCTAGAAACTTTCTTTAATGTGATTTATATAATTGTCCTTAGCCATGATGTCTATTATTTTACTTGATTGATCCAATGTTTATGAACTTTAATTTCTCTTTGTAATGTTGATGGGAAGATCAGAAATATTAACAATATTATGTATCTACAATAATGCTTCCCTTCCTTTTCCAGGTGCTGGGTCTGTACGGTCTTATTGTGGCTATCTACCTGTACACCAAGACTTCATCGTCTTAAACGCAAGGATATTTTACAAAGGCAGTGTCATACTCCTGGCATGCCCACCTACCTAGACCTGCCTGGAATGGGAATACCAAGATTGATTTGAAAAGAGGACTTTCGTACATTGTGGCGGGTTTGTGTTACAGTGGTGCTAGCTGATCATTTGGCATAATCTTTGTTTTATCAACTGGGGAAGGGGAAACCATTGCTGGAATATCTTACCTGAAGAAATTACTGTTCATTTTTGAATACTGCTAGGAGAAAGAAAAGTTCTGTAATGAGGTACAAAATTTTAATTTACAGTCTAATAGTCTTATACTGAGTTTTTGCTAGCACCATGTAACTTGCTGGCAAACGCAGTGTAAGGAAATGTTGTATGGCAAGAACTGCATTGGTTACGGGTGAAGTGTTGATCTGCAAACATAGATTATGTAATTAGATATTTATTATGTTTACCTTCCTGTAATGAATGCATTGTTTATAAATTAGCAGTAATTCTAGAACTTGGGTAATAAAAAATATATTAATTAACTTTGATAATTCCTAAATTGCCAAAGACAGACAGACACACACACACACAAAGAGAGGCCTTGTGCAGAAATAGTGGTTGACTAATCAATTTGTCAACCACATGTTAAAGGAGTGTGCAGTTGGTGTCCGTCATTTAAGGTAGGGAAGCATAAAGGAAGCGGGAAGTTTTACATGTTTTGGAAATGGTCTCTTGACCATTTTGCCATTGAATAAAGACAAGATTATGTAAGAAAACTATTGGATTATCTTAAAAAGAGGTTGTGATTAAAGGAGACCAACCAACCTTTTCATTTAGGATAATAAAGCTTAATGCTTTTTGAACACACCATAGAATGCATTGCTAGAATTATGCATCTAGCAGAAAAGAAACATTGGTATTGGAAACTCGAACATTTGTTAATATAGTAAATGCTTCAGTATTTCTGCGTGTCATCATGTATGGGATTATCCAAGTTAGGAAGTGATTTTAGTTGTAATTGTTTTTTACGAGGTTGTTAATATGTATAATATTTATCTTCAGATATATTATCAAAGTCTTTTGTAGATATTCAGATTATGTTATTTTAGGGGAAGTGACATGCTGCATATTGCAATAAAAAGAGAGGTCATAGTTTTTATGTTCGTTTATTTCTGGCCACCATGTACAATCAAGGTGAAGAAATGTCTTGGCTACTAAGGGGTTTATATTCACATATCATGGCTTAAAAAGTCTGTCATAAAATCTTGCCTGGTTAAATCTGTAAGAAAAAGAGAAATATGCATATGGTTGTAGTAAAACAAAAAGATTGGAACTATTTATAAAGCACAATTAAGCATTTAGGATATTTATTGATGCTGTAGGTTTTGAAGCCTGCGTCTTCAATTAGTGAACATTCCAGTCCTTTGCCAAGTATGTAAAACCTATTGTTTTGTTGAGTAGGTTTTAGGTTCCACTTCCCTTAAAGATAGATGTAATGTATGTGTGAAATTGTGAGGATTTATGTCATTATAAGATTCTCTCGAGTCTCTAGTATATAGAATCAAAGACTAATCAGTACTAAGAATTTAAGTGGCTTAATTTCACGCACCATTATCTGGTTAGTAAACGAAGGACACCATTTTAGGTTCTTATCTTCTTTTCCCTTATACCCCCCACCAATGGATGTTTGTGATTCCATGTAGCCAATACTCAACTTAGTGTCTGAACGTTTAAAAGACGTGTTTTTTCGAGAGAGGTCATCAGTCTGGCTTGTCCTTCCCAATTACCAAGTTTTGTCCAAGTGTAAATGTTTTAATCAGTGCATAAGTTAATATTAAGATGGTGTGTATGTATGTACAGTATATTAGGTCTAGATTGGTGTAAAAGTTGTTCCAGTAAATTACATGTCAAATACTGTTTTATTTCACCATTTCTTGATCAAGTATTTTACATGGTAAAAAGTTAGATATTCTGCCTTCTATCTAAAGATGTATATGTGTATTTTGGAAATGACTTATAGAGATCCTTAAAAAGAATTTTTTGTCATGAAATTGATTGTGCTCAGCACTAAATGTCAACTAGACAAATTAGAAGAAAAAAGTTGAAGTATTATTTAAAAGTACAATGTGAGTTAAAGTGACAACAAAAGTTGTTTTGGGTTTGTTTCTGCGTAAATGTGCATCTGTACACTTACAGTTAAACTGACACTTAATCCATTGACTACAGATGCATGTAGTGCCCCAGCTTTAGTGAATTTTGTCACGTAAATGGCTCACATGCTCTTAGCCACCAGGAATTTAAATAGGAGAGCCTAGGTGTCCTTACCTGATTTTGCAATTCCTCAGATTATCAAGATTTTATTTCTTTTAATGCTATTGGTATTATTAATATTTTTGGCATTATAATATTCAAATACTAATAGCATTATAAAGTAAACAAATTGCCAAAAATCAAGGAAAACAGTAAACTGGTAGGATAGGTAAGGCTCAAACTTATTGATAACTAAGCATTTGTGGAACTATCTGTGCTGCAGTGGCCTTGACATTAATTAATACATTATGTGAAAAGCATCATACTTTATTTTGATTTTAACCTATTTCAAGTCTAGTTCATTTTCAATGGAAGACTTGCATTGTC
>NW_020870032.1:165000-167500 GCF_003789085.1 Penaeus vannamei
CTACAATGACTCGAAGCGCGAGGATACGGTCTATTGTGGACTTACCAGGAGTGAATCCGGATTGCTCCAGTCTCTGGTGCCTCAGTAGATGGTCTCTGATACGTCTCAGAAGGATGTGGGCGAGAACCTTGCCTGGTATACTGAGCAGTGTGATGCCTCGGTGATTGCTGCAGTCCCAACGGTCCCCCTTGCCCTTCCAGAGAGGGATGACCACACCCCTCAACAGGTCAGGAGGAACGGAACCGGACTGCCAGATGGCAGCCAGGACAGCATGTAACCCCCGTGCCATAGGTTCACCACCAGCCTTTAACAGTTCAGCTGGTATGCCGCAGATACCAGCTGCTTTACCACACTTCATCTTGGAAATCGCCCCCCTAACTTCAGTTAGGGAGGGAGGGTCCTCACTGATAGGTGGATACGGCAGCAGGATCTCGACACTACCCGCATCCAAGTTAACTGTTGGTGGGTCAACCTGGTACAGCTGCTCAAAATACTCAGCCCAACGTCCCCGCACCGCAACAGGATCTGAAACGATCTGACCACTTACTGAGCGAACTGCTGTCACCTGTGAAGAGGGCTTGGAGTTCAGCTTTCTCAGGGCTTGGTATGCAGGACGAAGGTCATTTACTAAGAAATGGCCTTCTACCTCCTCTGCAAGACTCCTAATAAACTGTTCCTTGTCCCTTCTTAACAGGGACCGAGTTCTGCGCACATGAGAACGATGCAATTCTCGATCCCCTGTTAGACAAGCCGCACGACATGCATCTGTGGCTTCCAGTGTCTCCTGCGAGATGGAATTCTGTACTGCTCTCGGGCGTACACCAATCGTATCTTGAGCTGCATCAAGCGTTTCACGCTTGAAGGTGTCCCACAGAAGTACAGGGTCTGTCAGACTGCCAAGCACTGCGAAACGATCAGAGATTGCCTCAGCAAACCCGCGGGCACACCCATATATATACACATATATGCACATACATATATATGTATATGCACACACACACACACACACACACACATATATGTGTGTGTCTTTGTGTGTATGTATATGTATATGTATATATATATATATTATATATATATATATATAATATATATATAATATATATATATATATATATATATATATTATATATATATATATATATATATATATATATATATATATATATATATATTATATATATATATATATATATATATTTATATAATATATATATATATATATATATATATATATATATATATATATATATATATATATATATATATATATATATATATATATATATATATATATATATATATATATATATATATATATATAATATATATATATATATATATATATATATATATGTATGTATGTATGTATGCATGCATGTATAAGATCAGGTCGACTCGAAGATCATGCGGTCTTTGCGAAGGGCGGCCGCCTTAAGTGAGTAGGCGGAGGGTGTGAGAAGCGAGGAGACTCGGC
The DNA here is from genome assembly GCF_003789085.1 of Penaeus vannamei. NCBI lineage: Eukaryota > Metazoa > Arthropoda > Malacostraca > Decapoda > Penaeidae > Penaeus > Penaeus vannamei. The sequence continues at coordinate 166,478 of NW_020870032.1, forward strand.
AGGAGAAAAGCCGTTGTTTAAATTGATTTAGGGAGCAGCGTGATTAAGGAACATTCCACCAGTCTGCGGTCGTGGATACCAGCGGAGGGAAAGGCAATTCGCGCAGTTGACCAGTCTTCCAGATGGCCTGTGCCCCACTGATGACAGAAGAGGGCGTTGTTGTTGTGTCCCCTGGAAAACCGCGAACTAATATTGAGACAGGCACTTGACTGGCGACTGTCCCACCAGAGTACTGCTTATCACAAGAAACAACATTTGTGTTTACCTTCGAGGTGGAGGGAGGGCAGGTGTGGACCAGTTTGCAACGGATTGTTAAGCCTACAAGTAAGAGGGCGAAGAAGGCGACGGAAAGAGTAGATCTCCTCGTTGAAGGGCTGGCTGAGGATGGGTATATGAAGTCTCATTGGGAGAGGAATCGTGGTAGAAGGCACGCTGCGCCCTGGGTAACGCGACGTCGGGAACATGACGAGGGTAGCCCAGAACGAACGACGCAGGAAATCGATCACTTCATTCAGGTACCGGGGATCACAGATGGGGAGGGCGCGGAGGAACAGCGAGGTGGCAATACCTCGCTTGACATGGAATGGATAGTACGAGAAGAAGTGTATGTACATACTACTGTGCATGGGTTTCCTGTTTACGGAGAAGTGATCGGCAGAACGATGAACTAGGGCGTCTAAGGAAGGGAGTTTGTTGTCAGCCTCCCATTCCACCTTGAAAGGAATGGAGAAAGAGAGTTCAGCTCCGCCAAGAAATCCGGGAACAGGGCAGGTAAGAGGGCCAGGGAACAAAGACGAAGAACGAAGGGAGATAAAACGGAGACGCTCAGACTCGAAGAACTCCATAAACAGGTTTGCCAGAACTGGAGAGAGAGTAGGACCCATGGCAACACCGAACGTGGGAGTAAAAACAACCTTCAAAGGAAAAGGAATGAGACTCCACACACAGACGAACCAGCTGGAGGAAGACGTCTGTGGGCAGAGGGAGATGGAGATCCTCGGTGGGGAGCTTCCTCTGAAGGAA
>NW_020870032.1:170000-172500 GCF_003789085.1 Penaeus vannamei
GCAAATTGGGACAAACAGCATTTTTCAAGGGCGCGTTAACCTGTTCCTTCAAATATAACCTACTTACCGAAGCTACCGAATAACATTATCAATAACTAAACTTATTCGTGAGATTTAGCCTTTTAGACAATATGATGTAGGTTCTTAACAAAAATAAGAAATCAGAGAAATGACACACGTACATTAGTCAAATTCGATCTGCTAGAATTTGCAAAGATGTAACCTCAAAGCGGAAAGTTTCATTCGGCGTTCCACAGGGATTTATACAAGATCCACACCAGTAATAATTATTTGATAGACATGATACTTGAGGCTAACAATGACATGCTTTGTATGCGGAGAACTAATGTCCACGTCTGTAAACCTTAAACGCACTGATATTTTTCATTATTGAAACGGAGCTTCCTGCTCTTCATATTTTGATTTTTAGCTTTATAAATTACCTCAAATCAATAAGAATCACCTAACAAACTTCAAATCCATATATATGAGTGAATGGGAATGGCAGAGAGAGAGAGAGAGAGAGAGAGAGAGAGAGAGAGAGAGAGAGAGAGAGAGAGAGATATATATATAACTATATATATATATATATATATATATATATATATATATATATATATATATATATATATATATATATATATATATATATATATATATATATATATTATATATAATATGCATCTATATACATAATCACATTTTCTGTGTGTATATATGTATAATGTGTATTTACATATCATATATATCCTATTACACACACACATGCACACACGTTCAAGGCCTAAATTAGTCCTGTTCGAGAGATTTCCACGTGGGAAATTCACGGCGTCAAGCACGTCGACACGAGATTACGGCTAAAATGTTTTGATTGTTGAAGATAACGCCGACTATCAGCGCGCTCTTGATGGGATGTTGCTGATGAGCTTTTAATCGGCGCGAAGCTTCGTTCAAAGGGTCTCGGAAAACCACGTGTCACAGACGCATTAGATTCACTGAATTATTATCCTTTTTCTCTTTTTTGGGGGATCTGTGTTTCGATAGAGTGCGAGTAAATTTTAAATTATTTGTTTTCCTATTAAGCGTGATTTTCAGTATTGAGAAACGTCATTCAACGTTTAGATTTTTCATTAATTTTACATGATTGTTAGAACTTCATAGTCGGCGAAGAGTCGTGAATTCTGAGTGAGCAGTGAGAGAGGCAGTGAAAGGTAAGAATTTTGTGTCTGCATTTTTGGAAAAAATAAACTAGGCGAGTGTAGGGGAACTTCCATATATATGTAGCCAATAACTAACATTTTGGCGTGGAGTGTCAACGTTTTTGCGGGGCATTTTTATCCATTATCCGATGACTATGTTTTTTTCTATCTTTCTCTTTTTTCTCGCTTTCTTTTTTAACGTATGAAAGACGCAAAATGTTTTTTGTACTTTTGAATCCCGTTTATGAACCCCGGATTTATGAAGTTGGATTCTTTTGAATGGTCTTCATTGAATCCCGGATTTGTGAGATGGTCTTCTTTGAATCCCAGATTTATGAATGGTCTTCTTTGAATCCCGGATTTATGAGTTGGATTCTTTAATTCGGGATACATGAAGAGGTATTTTCAAGGAAGCCCTCAGGTCCGAAGGCCGCATCCACGTTTAAATACAGCACTCTTGGGATGATAATGCAGAATGAAATAAACACTCAAATCATATCATGGCCTTGACTTGGAGGCATATCAGAGTGAATAATGGTCAGGGTTTCTTGCTAATGTAATACTGATATAGCCATTTACTATTCTCTATAATCTATTCAGAATTCGCACACGAAGACTATTCATTGCATAAGATCACTGCATTGTTGAACTTTGGGTTGTCACTGCTATCAATTCACCTTGAATTGAATCTCATTTTTCTTTTTTCTTTTTTTTATTGAGTTAAGGCTTCTACATTTAATTTTCTTTGATTGTTATCCCATCTCTCATCGTCCTTTTCTGTCTTACCTTTTGTCTTCACTCTTATTCTTTCATCTTTTAAAATATATATTTATGAATATCCTTTCCATTTTTAGCAAAAGTAGTTAATAATAGATTACGTATCTTCGTATTTTGTTAGAAATCTTTAAAAATGTCGAAAACAATAACGGCACATTTATCAGGCTTATAAAACCGACCATCATAATTCGTTAGACAATGAATAAAATACTTATATAACAAAAATCACAAACCACAATCAGCCACGAAGAGGAAAAGCTAATGGGATTGGTGACGTCATACACGAAGTTCGTAGTTTGTTATAAGATTCATCGAAGCCACGGGAAAGGTGACTGTTTTAGGTCCCTCCTTCACAAGCTATATATAGAATTCAATGCGATAAAAGAGATATAAGAAAAATATATATACCGCAAAGTAAACCACAATGCTAAGATAAGGTGTGGATGTTCACATTCTATTGTAATAGTATGATTCATAAGAACGGTTTTCGAAGGTTTCATGACTGTACTTGTACTAGCAGGAGG
>NW_020870032.1:177500-182500 GCF_003789085.1 Penaeus vannamei
GCTTGTCAGTTGTTTTGAATTGCGCGCTCAAACTGTTACCAACCGCCAGTGAAATAAACTCCACCCTCGACTTGTGCATGTTATCTCTTTCCGAGATTGTTGGTGGGAATATTGCTTTTAAAACCCAAGTATGTATATTTCGTGTGTTATTTTGATATTTCTATGCTCATCAAGGACTGTTATGATTTGTGCTTTATAAAAAGACATTTCCACATGTCTGGCATCACTGAAGAGGGGCTGCCTGCCTTGGAAAGCGTTTTAAGCAGGGGACGGTACAGCGCTTGGCAAGAATTCTTGCCAAGCGCTCCCCTGCTTAAAACGCTTTTATAGTCACCGCCATAACTAATATCACCTTTATAAATAATCAAAGTTCCAAGTTCTAAGCACCAACGCTATATCTACCCTTCTTGCATCCACCTTGTTATCATAGTTTGCATTACCTCCGATTTTAATTCTTTTATCTCTCCCCTAACCCAACCCAACCCTACCATAACATTACCCTAACCCTACTCAACCTAATCCTACCCAACCTTACCCAAACTCTACCCATCCCAACCCTACCCTAAACCTAACCCAACCCAACCCTACCTAACCCTACCCTGACCCAACCCAACCTAACCTAACCCTAACCCTAACCCAACCCAACTCAACCCAACCTAAACCTAACCCAACTCAACCCTACCCTCCCACCCTACCCAACCCAACCCAACCCATGCATGCAGGCGTGATGATCGGGACGGTGGTGGCCATGTCGGGCGGCGGCTCGCTCAGCAACTCCGACTTCCTTGGCGGTTGGCCGTCGGTCTTCTACATCTTCGGCGGCCTCGGGGTCGTGTGGGGCGTCCCCTGGTTCCTCCTCGTGCACGACCGGCCGGAGCACCACCCGAGGATCAGTCCGGCGGAGATGGACTACATCAGGAGGCACCAGAGTACTGTTAAACGCGAAGAGGTGGGAAGGAGAGGGTTGGGTTAGGTTTAAGTAGTAGGGTTGGGTTGGGTTTAAGTGGTTGTTGGGTTGGGTTCAAGTAGGGTTGGTTGGTTAAGTTGGATTTAGGTTAGGTTAGGTTAAGAACGAACTAGTCTTTGGTCGCACTGGTAAAAGCGTGGTGTGTGTGCAATAGTGTCTTTGATCTCTCTTACGTATGAACCATATTCATGACAAATGTAGATATATTCATTCTCATTCATACCTTTCTACAACTCTCTTTTCGGGGACGATTATATACCCCACTACGCCATGTTGAGGCAAATCATACCATGTTTATGAAAAATGAACAGATAATCGAAAAGGAATTTGAGATCTAGACTTTTATCAAAATTATTATCTTTTACTTGTCATACTGACGTTAATGCATACGTGGATGACATGCAGCGGGTTTTTTTTTTCTAACATTCAGGTTATTATTCATTTCCATCTCATATTTAGCTTCCACTATCATCTGTTTCCTCTAACATGAATCTATTTCGTGCATTAATAATCGACCACGCATCATGTGTTCTCACATATCAATTCGCGCCCACAGAAAGTCGCCATACCTTGGTTAGACATTCTGAAGTCCGCGCCCTTCTGGTCCCTCATGATAGCCTCTCTGGGCTACAACTACGGCTTCTACACTCTGCTCACCGAACTGCCCACTTACCTCAGCAACATCCAGCACTTGGATATGGCGAGTGTGAGTACTGAGTGGTACAGACGGCAGGGAAATACTAAACTATCGAGTGCCATAGCATGCGATATATCTGTTCGTCTCTAAGTGGAAGCGTATATTGTAAAGATAATGGTGGTGATATTAACAATGACTATGATTAACGATTATAATGATAATGATAATAATAATAATACTAAGGATCAAAATATTGCTGCTAATTATAGCAATGATAATGACCCTCATATGATTATAATAATAATGATAACAATAATAATAATAACAATAATAATAATAACAATGATAATGATAACAATAATAAAAATAATGATAATTACTATAACAATCATAAAAAAGAGTGAACAGAAAGTTTACAAATAATAATAACCAAAATCCCCTCCCGTTTTCCACCTGCCAGAGCGGCTTCATGTCCGCTCTGCCGTATCTGGTCATGATGGTTGCGACGATCCTCTGGGGTCAGCTGATGCACCTTCTCTTATCAGCTGATAAGATTTCGGTGCTCATGGTCAGGAAGGTCTCCACAGCTGTTTGTAAGTAATGTACTGTATTGTAGTTTTTTTTTCAAAGTAGTAAGCAATAGATTGAACGCTAAAGGCAAATAGTAAAGTAAACACACACACACATATGTGTGTATTTATATGCATACACATACACACACACATATGCATAAATACACACACACACACACACACACACACACACACACACCACACACACACACACACATATATATATATATATATATATATATATATATATATATATATATATATATATATATATATAATATATATATATATGATTATATTATATATATGCATATAATTATATATGTGTTTGCATGATATATAAACATATATATATATATATATATATATATATATATATATATATATATATATATATATATATATATACATATATATATATATATATATATATATATATATATATAATATATATATATATTATATATATATATATATATATATATATATATATATATACATATATACACACTTGTGTGTATATATACATATATGTATGTATATTCATCTATATATATACGTATACATATATATACATATGCATATATGTGTGTGTGCATGTGTGTGTGCGTGTGTGTGTATGCATGAACGTATATATCATAAATTTTATTTATAACATGACAATAAGAAAATAAAAAAGTAAAAAAAAAAAACATTGCAACGAAATACAAGAAACCGAGACCCATCTCCAGACAGGAAAGTCTTGCGCCACTCACGCCCCCCACCCCTCTCTCTCCCCTCTCCCTCCCCCTCTCTCTCCCCCCTCCCTCCCCCAGGCATGTACGTCCCGATGGCGGCGCTGGTCGTGCTGTGCTTCGTGGGCTGCGACGCGGGGCTGACCCTGGCGGTGCTGTGCGTGGCGGTGGGCGCGAGCGGCACCAACTACAGCGGCGTGTCCATCTCCGAGCAGGACATCGCGCCCAACCTCGCCGGAACGCTCAAGGGCATCACCAACACCGTGGGCGCCGCGACGGGCATCGTGGCGCCGCTGGTCACGGGCGCCATCACGCAGGGAAATGTGGGTTTGCGGGCGTGGGCGTTCGGGCGCGGGGTTTATTGGTCTGTCTGTTTGTTCGGTTATTTGTTATGTATGTCATTAATTTTGCCCATCTCTATGTATCTATGAATTTCGTTCTCACTTTACTTCTTTCTCTTTTCGTCCAAACACACACACACAGACACACACACACACATGTATATGTATATACACATATACATATATATGTGTATGAGTGTATGTGTGTCCACATAATTACCAATCTTTTACCCTGATCGTTATCATTTTACTAGGATTTCTGCCGTGGTTGCCAATTACCACTTCCGGTAATGCTTTCCACTCCCTTTGTGCATTTCCTCTTTTGCCAAACCCTATGATTAAAATTATACTATAGATTAGTATAATTGTTATCATTATTACTGTCGTTAATGTTGCTGTTTTCGTTGTCATGGATGTTGTCATTATTATTATCATTACCATCGTTACTATTATTATCATCGCTGTCCTTATATTTGATATTATCATAGCGGTTATTATTGTTATTATCATCATTATCATCATTATCATTATTGTCATTATTATTATCCTTATCATTGTTATTGTCATTATCATTAATATTACTATTATCATTATCATTATCATTATTAGTATTATCATTAGTTTTATTATTATTATTATTATTATTATTATTATTATTATTATTATTATTATTATTATCCTTATCATCATCGATTAGTAGTAGTATCATTATCATTATTATTATTATTATTATATTTTCATCATCATTGTTAACTTCAGCAAAATCGTAGTCACCATTACTATAAGTATTATTATTAGAAAAATATTATCTTAACCATCATCAGTATGATCATTTTCGTGATCATTATATTCATCACCACCATCAGCAGCAGCAGCACTGTCACAAATACCGCTACCATCACCATCATCACCATCACCATCTCCAATATCATCACCATCACCACCATCACCATCATCACCACCATCTCCAATATCATCACCACCAACACCATCACCGCCGCCATCATCACCACCATCTCCAATATCATCACCACCATCACCACCACCACCATCATCACCACCACCACCATCACCACCAACAACACCATCATCACCACCACCACCATCATCACCATCCCTACCCTTTCAGCAAACGTTGGGTGCCTGGCGTATCGTGTTCCTGATCTCCGCAGCTCTGTATTTCGTCGTCACCACCGTCTACCTGCTCTTCGCTACGGACAAGGTTCAGCCCTGGAATTTCCCAAAAACGGAAAAGGGTAAGAGTTTGTGTATGTATTGTGTGTGTGTGTGTGTGTGTGTGTGTGTGTGTGTGTGTGTGTGTGTGTGTGTGTGTGTGTGTGTGTGTGTGTGTGTGTGTGTGTGTGTGTGTGTGTGTGTGTGTGTGTGTGTGTGTGTGTGTGTGTGTGTGTGTGTGTGTGTGTGTGTGTGTGTGGTGTGTGTGTGTGTGTGTGTGTGTGTGCATTCGTTAGTTTTGTTTTTTTGTTTGTATGTGCGTCATTGTATGTGCTTGTGTATATTTGTGTGCGTGTTTGATTTTGTGTGTGTGTTGTATGTATTCTTTATGTGTGTGCTTGCATTTGCGTGTAGTTTTGTCATGTTACTGTGGCTGCTTGTGGGCGTTTTAACACTTTTTTGGGGTGTGTATGTGGCCACACGTCCAAGCGTGGTCACATGTGCTTGAAATAATTATAACTACAAAACATTTGATAAAACTAGTTCATATCTTTTAAAAATTCACATCGAAAACGC
>NW_020870032.1:192500-202500 GCF_003789085.1 Penaeus vannamei
TCCTGGTCCACGGGCGCCGGCTACGCTGACTTCTACACCCTCCTGACGGTCAGCCCGGACTTCAAGGACAACTACGCGAACCTGTCGTGCTTCCTGGTCTATAAGGTGAGAGGGTGGGAGGGAGGGGAGGGAGGGGGGAGGAAGAAGTAAAGGTGTGTGTAATATATATATATATATATATATATAATATATATATATATATATATATATATATATATATAGAGAGAGAGAGAGAGAAGAGAGAGAGAGAGAGAGAGAGAGAGAGAGAGAGAGAGAGGGAGGGAGGAGGGAGGGAGGGAGAGAGAGAGAGAGAGAGAGAGAGAGAGAGAGATCATCTGTGTTTGTATTTCAGTATTTCCGAGCAATTCAGTATGACATTCAGTTAATTGTTCGATGGGAAGATATTGATGGTAGTTAGACATTTAACTGGATCTTAATAATCTTCAAAGATATCAGCGTCAAAAAATATCTATATCTATTAATTTTTATACCTGTCTATCCATATGTGTCTGGCCATCTCACCTAGCTACTTACCTATCAATCCATCCATCCTTTCATCTATCCATTCCTCCTTCCCTCCCTCCCTCCCTCCCTCCATCTGTCCTTCGATTCACCCCTCCCTCCCTTCCCTCCTTCCATTCATCCACCCACCCCTCCTCCCTCCCTCCTCCACCCCTCTAACCCCTTCCCTCCCTCCCTCCACCCTCTAAACCCCTTCCCTCCCTACCTCCACCCCTCTAACCCCCCCCTCCTCCCTCTCCCTCCCTCTAACCCCCTTTCCCTCCATCCACCCCTCCACCCACCCACTCATCCACCTACATTCCCCAGGACGAGATCCGCGCCTCGTCGGATGAGTGGAGCGCCCTGGGGATGCACGCCAACATGTCGGGTCCGCTGCTGGTGGAGGGCAGGTTCGACGTCGAGAGGATGATCGGGCCGCCGGGAGATGGCAGGAAGGTGGGCGTGGAAGGCCTGTGGGCGTGTTTGTTTTGTTGCGGGTTTCTGGTTACTTTTTTTTTTTTTTTTTTTTGGGGGGGGGGAGAAGGGGTGTCTGTATGTGTGTGTGTGTATTCTTTTTTTTTCTTTTTCTTTTTTTACTTATTTATCTACCTATTTATTCAAGTGTTACATGCTAAGAGTCATTATTGCAAAGGACGTAGGCTATAAGGATTAAGGATACGTAGAACCCTAACGCGAAAGGTCATTCACAGAATCACTAACATACAATAAAACTATTACAAAAAAAAAAACGAAATCCCACCCAGGGCGAACCTCACAAGACCAGCTGATCCTAAAAAAAAAACAAAGACCTCATGAAACAGATGTATTTCCCGCTTACCGCCCCAACGCCCTAGGGAACAGAAACACGAATATTCAGTAAAACAGTTGCAAAAGGAGACTGCAATCCCTTTATCAAGAAATCGGGGAAACCTCACCAACGGATAACCCCACAAAGAAACCCCAAGACCTTAAATCTCTTTCCCCTTTCTCCTTTCCCCTTTCCCCTCAGAATTCGGAATAATGCATTGACTCCAACTTCCTAAGAAAATAGAATAAGAATATATAAATAGATCAATAAATATGAAAAAAGACATAATCCAAGAGATGCATTTTCGTCCTTCTTTTTCCAGTATCCCCTCAGAACACGGAATAAAGCATCGACTTTTTAAAATACCCTAACACCCGCCACCCACCCGAAGACCTAATCGAGCTGACGTATTTACCATTTTCTCTTCTATGTCCTACTGAACAGGGTCATCATTAATATTCAGTAAAACGGTTAACATCAAACCACGAGAGTTCACCAAGGTAGGGCTTCAATTGTCCAGTAGATCCTAAAGCCCCGAAGACCTAATCAAACAGACGTATTTTCTCCTTTCCTCCTTTTCCTCAGAACACGGAGAGTGCATCGACTCCTTCCTGAAAAAAGACCTAATCAAGCTGACGTATTTTCCCTTTCCACCTTTCCCCTTTCTCCTCAGAACACCAGTGTGCATCGACTCTAATTTGCTGAAAACCCAAAGACCTAATCAATCACGAATTTTCCCCTCTCTCCTCCCCCCCCCCCCCACACACACACAAAGACGTAATCACACAAGCAAAATTTGCCTTTCTTTCACATTTTCCCTCTCTCCTCAGAACACGGAAGAGTGTATCGCTTCAACCTCCTAAAACCCAAAGACCTAAATTAAACAGGAATGTTTTCCCCTTGCTTCTTTCCTCCTTTTCTCCTCTCCCCTCAGAACATGGAATGATGCATCGCCTCAGCCTCCTAAACCCCAAAGACCTAATCAAACAAGCAAAATTTCCCCTTTCCTCTTTCATCATTTTCCCTCTCCTTAGAATACGGAAGACAAAAAACTTAAGACATAATCACACAGGAAAAATTTCCCCTTTCTTCTTTCCCATTTTCCCTCTCTCCTCAGAACATGGAAGAATGCATCGACTCCAGCTTCCTCCTGCTGACGTCCAGCTGCTGGAACGGCATCGCCCTCGGCTGCATCGACGTCGGCAAGAAGAGCGTGACGAGGCGGGCACACGCGGACGTCGGGATGAGGGTGTGCGACTACCCGGTCATCCAGGTGAGCCTCGGGGAATGTTGCTTGATGTTAAGAATGGTGAAGTATTTTTTTATGTTTTTTGTTTGTTTTATGTTGAGAAAGGTGGAATATTGTTTTTGTTTTTACTTATTTGTTTGTTTGTCTGTTTGTCTGTTTTTGTTATGTGGGATTATGTTTCGTTTTGGCTCATGTGGGAGTTTGTTTTATGTTAAGAAAGGTGGAGTTTTGTTTTATTTTGGGCCATGTGGGATTTTGTTTCGTTTTGGCTCATGTGGGAGTTTGTTTTATGTTAAGAAAGGTGGTTTTGTTTTATTTTGGGCCATGTGGGATTTTGTTTCGTTTTGAGCTATGTTTTCCTCTTTTTTGAGACCTAGAATTTTATTTTATTTTGAGCCATGCTGATTTTTTTCTTTTTTTTTATGTGGAATTTTGTTTAATTTTGAAGTATATGGGATCTTATTTTGTTTGGCTATTCATTAACTTTGCTCTCTCTCTCTATCTATCTATCTGCCTACCTACCTATATATCTATCCATCCGCCTAAACACATGTATACATATCAATATATATACATGTATCGTCCAAATATCCATAGCATAAACCTCTCGCCTTCCCGTCGCTCTCAAGGACTACTTCGGCGAGTCCCTGATCGACACCAACAGCTCTCGAAGCATGGCGTTCCTGCTGGCGAAGTCCCTGGACGACGCCACCAACAACAACGACTGGGCACCCCACGCTGACATCAACTACCTCCCCAGGTGGGTCGTCGGGGGGGTTTTGAGGATGAGGTGAGGGGTAAGGGTGAGGTGAGGGTGAGGGGTGAGGGGTGAGGGTGGGGTGAGAGGTGAGGGGTAATGGTGAGGTGAGAGGGTGAGGGTGAGGTGAGAGGTGAGGGTGAGGTGAAGTGTGGGGTTGAAATGAAGTGAGAGCTTGATGTGAAGTGGTGAAGTGCGAGGGTGAAGTGAGGTGTGTGGGTGAGGTGAAGTGAGAGGATGAGGTGAAGTGAGAGAGTGAGGTGAAGGGTGAAGTGTGGGGTTGAAGTGAAGGGCGAGGTTGTGTGAGAGACAAAGCTCAGAAATACCCACATTCGGATTCACATTTCTCCATTCATTTTAGAACAAAAATGTTCCTTCTATACAAAAAGCGTAAATCCATTCTCCATTCTAATCTACACGTTTTTTTTTTTTTTTTTCTTCCATGTGTTTCGTCCCTTGAGTGCGTGAGAGGACAGGTAATACCTTCCCTTAACTGATCCACAGGTGCAAACTCCTGCCGTGGCTGTGGCAGCTGAAATTCGTGGCAGCCAAGAACGTGAGCGTTGTGGCGGACCGTATGTTGTATGCGTGTGGCGGCGAAGGCTACAAGGTACGTTCACACCAGGATATTTTCGCTTCTCTGTATCTATCATTCTATCGATCTATCTATCAATCTGTCTGTCTATCCATCGATCTATCTCTATCTATCTATTTCTGCCTGTCTGTCTGCCTCTCTCTCTCAATCTATCTATCTATCTATCTATCTATCTATCTATCTGTTGTATCTATCTATCCATCTATCTATTTATCTATCTATCTGTCTATCTATCTATCCATCTATCTATCTATCTATCTATATATATGTAGTTTTTGTTTATTTTTTTTTATTTTGTCTGGTTGCCTTTCTGTCTGTCTGTCTGCCTCTCTCTCTCTCTCTCTCTCTCTCTCTCTCTCTCTCTCTCTCTCTCTCTCTCTCTCTCTCTCTCTCTCTCTCTCTCTCTCTCTCTCTCTCTCTCTTTTCACACGCACACATCAATCTGTCTGCTACACAGCACAGCTAACAACAACCAATCTACCAGTAATGACCCTTCTGACCTCGCCCTAGACTGACCTCGGCTTGGAGCGCCTCATCCGGGACGGCAAGGCGGGCTGGGTCATGGCGCCGAGCAACGAGCTACTGAAGAATCTGGTGGGGATGTCAGCTCTTAAGGGCTTCAACGCCATCGACCTGTGGTGAGGAAGGGGGCGGGGCTTGCGAGGAAGGGGCTACGTGTGTGTTATTTTGTTTTAGTTTTGTTTTAATGGTTTAATTCATTTTCTTTAAAATTATTTGATTAAATTTATTTATTAATACATAATTTTGGTTTAACGGTGTGGATGGAGCAGATAAGGAAATAAAAAGGGCAAAAGAATGCTTACACTAAATTTCGTCAGAAAATGAAATTTGATATTGTAAAATCATATATACAAATATCTGCTCCTTCTATATCTAAATTGGGTGCTCGCCAGGGGGGAGAGCGCCAACGAGCGCGTGCTGCATCAGGAGGTCAAGAAAATGACGCTGGAGCAGAAGGAGCGCATCGGACGTCGCCTGCTGGAGGAGGCGTCCCAGGAGCGACAGGGCGCCTCGGCCAACCACCCGCACCAGGACACGGACTTCCTCAACCCCTTCAACACTGCGCAGCCGAAGGCCCTCACGCAGGTTAGGAAGAGAAGAGAAGGGAGGAAGGAAGGGAAGACAGAGGGAGGGAGAGGGAGAGGGAGACACCTGGAGAGAGAGGGGGGGGGGGGAGACTGAGAGAGAGAGAGAGAGAGAGAGAGAGGAGAGAAGAGAGAGAGAGAGAGGGAGAAAAGTGAAGAGAGGGAGGAAGAGAGTGAGAGAGAGAAGAGAAAAGAAAGGAAGAAAAGAGAGAAGAAAACAGAAGAGAGAAACAGACAAAAAAAGAAAGACAAGAAGAGAGAAAACACAACAAAACCAACAAACAAACAGAAAAAAAAACACAAACACACAGACAAACAGCCAAAAACAAACAGAAAAAAAAACAGAAAGAAAACACCTAACCCCTTCTCCCAAAACAGCGTTAAATAAAGTGTCCCAATCCCCCTTCCCACCCACCAACAGATCTGAAAACCCCCGACGGAGTGGTGCACAGCGCCGCCCTTCGCCAAGACACCTGGACGCCCCTCGCCCTCGTCTCGCGCAAGGACGTCGGGAGCAAGATGAGCTCCTTCGTCTTCGCCCTCCCCAGGGGCACGGACCACACAGGATGCTTCCCCGGACAGTTCCTTGCGGTGAGTGACGTGCAGAAGGCGGTAATACGGGAACACGTCATACGGAACTTAACTATAATACTGTATGAAAATACGGAATACTTAGTACTAAATGGTAATAGCGAATGATAGTGAATAATGATATGTAATTAATTAATGATACGTAGTACTAAATGCTTAATAATGGTTGTATGAAAATGATAATGCCATGATCAATAGTACTTACTACTTGATAATAGTATTCAATAATAATATGGAATGCGTAGTACTTGAATGATAGTTTTTACGTTACTAGTGGTAGCTATCCTTACCATGTAAATTTGTGGCCATTGATAATGTTGTTATTGAATATAATGCTAAGGGTTTGATGTTTGTAATAAATTTTGGGATGGTGATAATAACAATTACGGTCTTACCGGTAATGATGATGATGATGATGAAATGAATGAATGAATGGATGAATGATTGATGATGATGATAAATGATGATATATGATGATGATGATGAATGAAAATGATGATGATGTGATATAGATGATGATAATAATAATGATAATGACAATGATAATGATAATGACACCAACGTCAACCTCCAGGTGCGAGTGACCGTCGACGGCAAGCACCACCTGCGCTACTTCTCGCCCGTGTCTCGCCCTCAAGGACTTTCGGCCGCGTCGAGCTCGTCCCTCAGGTTCGAGTCCCAGGGCATCGGTCTCGAAACTTCTTCAAAGGCGCTTCAGCCGGTAAGGGCGGCTGAAATGCTTAGTTGTTTTGCTGAAGGTCGAGGTGTTTCGTTCGTAAGGAAAAATAGGGTTTCGTACCCTGAAAGAGGTTTGTGCTCCAGTATATTTGTGTTTATTGTCAGGGGAGATTTGGAAAGATTCCTTCGCAGAATTGTAAGTGAAAAGTAACATATGACGTCTCCATTTTATCCTAAAGTGTAGATAAATAAAAGAAAAATATATTGTCTACAAAGAGATGAATTCAGTTCATGTAGACTATCAACCACGTCCCCCTCGCAGGTGAGAAGGTGGACTTCCAGGGCCCGTGCGGCGGCCTGGAGTACGAGCCCAATCAGCTGGAGGTGCTGACGGTGCTGGCCTCGGGGGGCGGAGTCACCCCGGGGCTCCAGCTGCTCCGCTGCGTCGCCCAGGACCCCTCGGACAACACGAGGGTCATGCTCCTGTATTACGTGGACTCCATTGAGGATATCCTTCACCGCGAGGAGCTGGACGACCTCGCAGCCAAGGGGGGAGAGAAGATCAAGGTCGTTTACACCCTGGGGGAGACGCCGGAGGGATGGGACGGCGAGGAGGGCTTCATCGACTCGCAGATGATCGACAGACACGTCGCCAAGCCAAACGGGATCAAGCACAAGGCGAGGCTTCCGCTCTGGTTTATCATTAGCCTCGGTGATACAATGAATAGATAGATTGATATATAAATTGATAAATAAATAGATAAGTGAATTAATAGATGAATAGATAAACAGATTGACGAATAAAGAAACAAAAATAGGCAGATAGATAGATAGATAGATGAACAGATAAATAAATAGATATATGAATAAATGAACAAGTAAATAAAAATACGTTCACCAGTAGACAGGCACTATCTAAAAGCTACACCGGTATTACTGCGAGAGTTAACTTCTATAGATCATTAATAATGACTAACTTTAGGTAATAACCTACTGTCTCTTGGCCAAACAGATCGTTGTGTGCGGCGGTCCCACCATGTCTGTGTCCTGCGTGCACGCCCTCAAGACCCTGGGACACTCCTCCGAGAATATCTACATCTACGGCCAGTTCGGCGTAGAGCAAGTGAAAGCGGTCTACGGTCGATACGCCAAGCTCTCGTCCCACCGCTGCGACCAAGCCTAAGCCAGGGCGACGTTGTAGAGGCAGCAGTGATTTCACCTCGACGCAACAGTGCTTTAATTAGATTATGGTGGCCAGTTTTTTTATGTAAGGATGTGCTGGTTGGAGATTTATTATCCATGACAAGTATGAATGCTAGATTCTTTTTTTTTTCTCAGAATACAATCGTCTCTGAAACAGTGAGATGATAGCATGTGAATCATGTGTATGTGATGTAGTGTATGGTGAGTGTGGTGTAAGAATGTAGTGTGTGTTGTGTGGTGTGTGAATGTTGTGATGTGTGTGTGTGTGTGTGTGTGTGTGTGAATGCCAACTAGATAATGAAAGCCCAACGTTTCATTTATTTCTCCTTTCCTTTCTCTGAGAACAACCAGCAGCCACAGCATCCCTCCATTAACTAATCTTACAGCTAAGTAGACCCATAAAAAAAAGGTTGTCACACATCTAGATAAGATAAACAGATAAGTAAAAGTTATAATAGGCAGAATAAAGTCATAGCTACAGCATATGGGATACGCACGGAATAAGACAAACTGCTGGGCATCTTGGAGACAAAGACAAGAGTTTCAACTCTTAAAAAGGGGATTGGACAAGTGGTACTGAATCCCGAAGGATCTATGTAATAACTTATAATAGACCTTCACCTAAGAAAAAAAAACCTAAAGATACCCTTCCCTTCCGCTTTGCGTCGTCTATACATCTAATACTCGATGGTCATCTACAGAAATTCCCATTTTGTACTCACCCCTATGTGGCCTCTCGGTCTTCCCAAATGTTTTTATTCGCTCCTCCAGTCGTGGATCCGATCCCTGGATTTTGTTTTGTTCACATACGTTTAGAAGGTTTTGCGATGGTTCTTGATCCCCGACTTTCGAAGGTTTTTTTCTTCTTTTTCGAAGGGCATATGATTGTTTTTTCCCTGAATAAGTGTTTTCGCTTTTTATGTTTATGATAATAATGGTCTCCATGAGCTAGGGATAATCTCCGACTATATATTTGGGGCGTAACGCGTACGTGTGAATGTATGTGTGTGTGTGTGTGTGTGTGTAACTACTACTACTTAAAATTCACAATATTTTCAAATAATGGGAATTTATTTGAACTTCCTCCTATCATACAAGTAGCACACCAAATGCCTACATATCAAATGATTATTGAAATTATCAGGAGCCAGTCTTCATGTGCATGTGTCTGTCTCTAAGTTGTGTATCATAACTAACAGTTATCATTCTAATATCCATGTAAAAAGAACATTATACGCGTAACATGTTAATTGGTTCATAATAAACGACAATTTATCAAATTCTTTTTCATATATCCTGAATAAAGAATATGAATAATCTGCTATTGTTTGTTTCTGAACAAAGTGAAAAACAAAAACATTCTATCTCTGACTGGCTTGGGTGAATATTGTCTATATTTACAAAATAAAACATCAAAGAGCAAATGATTCTTGCATAATAATGCATAAATAACAATAATGATAAAACACCTGATAATGTTAGATATTACATAATCGCACCCAGGACCTGGCTCGCATAGTATCAACATACCTAAGGATATTCTCGGTTCTAATTTGCATAAGGATTTTGATTACAATTTCATTGTTTTGGTCATGTTCGCGTGACGGTGTATCTTATTTAAAGGGAACTATACTAGTGTTTGTCGAGAGATTAGAAAGGCAAAAAAAAAAATCTTTCATTTTTCTCATTTGTTGAACACTAACTGATCTGATATCTATTTCTCTTTTCTCATTGGGCCAGTCTAGTTGGCTACATTAAAACGCTTAACGGTAAAATAGTTCTATTATAATGTTATACTGTCATGATCTTAATGCAATTATCTAGATTATCATAGTTACAGGAAGGAAAATAGTACATGTACTCATACATGAAAATTTGTTGGAAATTAAAGGCCTGTGTTATTCAGGTTTCATAAAAACATGGTATGTTGTTGTGAGGATGTAAATCATCACTAAGGAAATAGCTGCTTCTCCCCTCCCCACTCTGCATCCACCTGTTATGAAATATTGCAAATATGTATAATGAACTGCAATGTATTAGAATGCAAGCAGTTGTCATTTGACATTTGCTAGATAGGTCCAGGAAAATTCAACACATTTTGGGAAAGTTTACTTCAACTTTTATTAGAAAACAAACGAACCAATAAAATCAAAAAAAAAATAAAACAAATAAATCTACAACATATTTCTTACAAAACAAAACCAAAAACAGAAAAGGAAGAAAAAGAAAAACAAGAAAAAAACACGAATCAGTCGACTCCTCCCCCACGGCCCCAGGGTGATCAGAGCTCCTCCTTCTCCGCCCTCTTCGTCTCCAGGGTCTCCCTCAGGGCATCGTAGCGGCGCTGCATCTCGTAGAAGTCGCCCCTCGGGTTCACCGCCTGCGCGACCTCGGCGTTCAGGACGCGCTCGAACAACGTGTCCATCATGGGGAACTGCGGGAGGGGGAGAGGGGGGTGGGGGTATGGGGGTTGAGAGGGAATGGAGAGGGGGAGGGAGAATTTGGTGTTTGT
>NW_020870032.1:212500-215901 GCF_003789085.1 Penaeus vannamei
ATAGAGGGATTGGAGGGTGGATGAGGGAGCAGATCATTTTCTTGGGTCATGTCTAGGAATTTTTGGATGTCTTCAAGAGTTTCTGGAGGGGATTTCGGTAGGTAGGTCTGAGAAACAAAGGATCATTTGTGAGGAGAAGTGGGGAATAGATGTTCGAGGAGCAGTGGAAAAGGAGGGTGTAGGAGAGGGTGTGGAAGGTGAAGATGGAGTAGAAAGTTTAGGTGGTCTGCTGCGATGCGTAAAGTGAAGGGGAGGATGGGAAAGTATTGGAGAAGTAGAAGAGACTGCAGTATCTGGATTTAAAATGGAAAAGGGACTTGACTGGGGGGGTAGGATGGTTCAGGATAGAAGGAAGAGATACTGGGGGAGATGCAGACACATCTTGGAGATGGGGGAGGGGGTGCAGAGCACTCTTTTGGAATAGGTAGACAGAAAATCCTCATCATTGTGCTTCCTGTCTAGCCTCATGTAGAGTGAGGCCTAGTTTGAATCTGAGAAATGCTAACTCACATTCGAGCTTATAGGCAGGGCAGCTCTTATAAAATGCATTAGGGGAGTCACCACAGTTGGCATATGTACGTGACTGAGCAGGGCAATTCGAAAGGTCATGACCAGTTGGGCACATGGAGGGCAGCAGGCTGTGGAGCGACAATGTTTGGCTGAGAGGCCAAAATGCCAATATTTCTGACTTTGATGAGGAAGGGGTCAATATGGTAGGGCAATCCACCAATATAAACTTCATAGTGGTCATGTCTACAGAAGCTAATCTTGGAAATATTGACATGGGACTCTGGAAGGAATAATGTAGCACTGTATTGCTACTGCATTATAATCAGCAAGGCACGCAAGTAGATCATTTTCACAATCTGACCAGTTCTTGTCATATATGGGATAATCATTTGGGGGGACAGAAACCGTTCCAGTACAAGCATTTAGAGAGGGATGAGGTTTAGCAGGCATGAGTTTGCCAGTAAGGGCAGTTAAGGTAGATATTGCATGAGCTTGGGATTCTGATGTAACTAACTAGGAGTGAAGGATCAGAGCAACTATAAAAGGTAACTTTGCCTACTTGTCTACTTGTTTTTGGAGGCACTGTTGAAAGAGAAGGGTATTCTCAGAGTAGGGGGCTGTGGGAGGAATACAAGAATCGGTCCCACTTGCCTGGGTCAAAGAGAGTACTCAAAAGGTTTGCAGAAGTAGAGGCAGTAGAAGCACAAGGGCTAGAGGAACATGGAGTGGTGTGGAATGGAGTTCTGTTGGGGGGAGGACAATAAGGATGACGAGTAGTAATAAGGGAACAGGGGCTAAATATTGATTAAGACTGTGCAGTAGGAGATGAAGAGAATGTTGGGAGAGAGGAAGAGGTGCATTCTGGAGGTTGAGTAATAACCTGGGGCCGGATTATCAAACGTGTATCTCCTTAAGATGCCTTAATTTAGGGAAGAGCAATCTTATGGCCCATACACAGAGCAAGAGACCCACATAAGGTTAAGGTGCCTTAGGCTGGGGAAAAGCAGCTTTTAGCGCTTTACAGCGAGCAGGAAATCAGCACTCTTCGCTCTTATATTAGGGAAATACAGCAGGACAAATAAATATCATACTTTGAACTTATCTCCTCTACTCTCCCTTTAGCTCTGTCTTCTACCCTTCTCCCTCCTCCCTCAAATTCCATGTAAATTCACAAACTCTAAACTGTCCCAAGAACTAGTGTTCACAACTATATATTGATCCTAACACTTTATTATACAAAACCATTTTTCTATAATTACATGCATTGTATTAGTTAACCTCAGGATACCAAAACAATATTCACTGTATTCCAATGTCTATTCTTATACTGAAATACATTTTTTGTATTAAAATGCTCATACATACTCTTTTACATACTACAAATTCACAGTACTGTGCTAAATCATCTAGGAATTACACTAGCATTTTTCCAAAACACCAAATACCTCCTTTAAAAATTACAATAATGTTTTATCACTATCTATCTGGACCATATTGAGAATTGCTTTTTTGTCAAGGGATAAAGTAAAGTAAAGTGATATAGTCAAAGTGCAATCAAATGCCCTTTTTCAATTTTATCTCTTTTCTTACAAAAAACGAAGCTTCCCAATCCTTAGCATAATATAACTTTGAATAGACTTCAATTCACGTCATAAAGGAATGGCCATTCATTCTCACTGACACTACCAATGCAAAAGTTGGCTTTTACAGTGTTCCAACCAAGAACAAAAAATATACATAGAGAAAGTCCTGATCCAAAATTTGGATCTAAATATAACAGATGATTTTACGTTCAACAAAAATATTCTTACTGGAAAGAAACCTCAGATAAAAAAAAAAATTATAGAATCAGTTCCTTGAAGACTCATTCACATCAAATCCTCTCTGGAAATGAAATCTCTCCACACACCCTCACAGGAAATGACTAGTACGGCCTCAGCATGCGCCGCTGTGGAGGACCTCGGCTTGGGGGGGTGATGGCAATGTCAAGATAGTCTCCAATGATGAATCTGCAAAGGAGAAGTCACCCTGAATTAGACATTCCATGGTAATTGTTTTATCTTAAGTAAAATCCATCATTTCTGCATGCACTTAAACCAAGGTAAGTATTCATTTTCAACATTTGTTGTGATTTTATTATTTGCCCCGTATCTGTCCATACCAAGGGTCTGCAAATAGCATGGTCATCAGAAGGCACTTTCACTCTTTGGACAATAAAGTGACAGTTTTGACGAACTTGAATCAAACCTGCGTATCATGTCCAATATCTTTAAAATTTAGCAAAGGAGAATATAAAAAGGTATGCTACACATCAATAAATGAAGAAATGGCAGCAGACAGAAAACACACCAGCAATAAATGGGATTTCTGCCCACACTTCCACCAAGCATACTGACAAAATCAATTACCATATGACTGAAGGTTCTACTTGACTACAATAATCCAAAATAATTTTTAACCCAATGCCTCCAAATAATTTGTAATTCACATAATGACTGACAAGGTTGACTTTTCCTGTCATGGATGGCTTGACTGCAGTTAAGGAGGACAAGACATACATGTCATATTAGTAAAACACATGCATTACACTTTATGCAATTCTTTATAAGGTACCCTCATTAACTGGGGCACTGCCTAAGGGATAATGGGATTTGTAATGCTTTCATTAGTTAAGGGGTTGTAAAAATGGGGCAATATTTAGCACATAAATCATCAAGTTGCTATCCCTAGATGTCACCTAACACCCAAATATTATTACACAATTTTGCTGTCATTTGGTGCTCTGCCAGTGTGACTGCCTCAGAGTATGATATATGAAACACAAAAGGGAAGTACTGATGCTGTGGGAGTGGCAGCTTTGCATATAACTGCATACGATCTCTTATTTCATA
>NW_020870032.1:227264-232264 GCF_003789085.1 Penaeus vannamei
GTAATCACATGCTGCAATATGTATAACAGTATTTATCAGATAAATGAAAATAACTAAAATACCAACTTTTGCGTGTAGGTACACCAATATCTGTACGTGTTTGTCTCTACAGAATTGACAATATATGTATATGGAAAGACAAATGTACTTTTAAAGAGAGAATAAGCTAAAGTAAAACAAATCTATACTGAAAAGCAAAGCAGGGGTGGTATACAAGCAGCTGGAGTCAGTTCTAAGAGAGAGAGGCACAAAGCATGAACATGATTAGTTACGCAGAAAAGTGACAAGCCATATGTATACTGCATGTCAAGAATCAAATTCTATGAGACTGATGGTGAAGCTAAATTCAACTAAGATGTGAATGTAAGGAGAGAGATTCAAATGTATTATCTGGCCATTAATTGTGAGGACAGTTTTTGCATCCCCTAATTGTAACATACAATATTCTTCGGGGAAAGCAAGGATCATAACTGTGTTTGATGATGGAATCACATAACTCTAACTACTGATTTAGTATGAAATTTTTATGAATCAATTATACCTAATAGTCAAAGAGTCCTTGAACATGTTTAAAAAAAATGGAGACACCTTTAAAAATCAGCATAAGAACTGGGGCTTGGGATTATTAAAGTTTTAATATCCATTTATTGCCATGAAAACAGGAGAGCTAAGAGATAATGTTGTTGTTTTTTGTAAGATTATCAAAGAGAGCAAAAGGGAATGATCCATCAAACATTATAATGAAAATGCAGTCAAACAGAAGTATCTTAATATAAAATGAATTTTACACATAGGCTTAGGTGTGTATACATGTTTTCGGTATATATCTGAATGTGCACATCAGCTCAAGTGTGTATTTGCTGTTCCAAGTGAAAAAAGAAGCTTTCTAACATTCCCATTTTTCAACTCATTGGTTGAATCATATTACATCAGGCATAGCCAATATTTTACAAATAGGATGTTTCATTTTAAGTCATTCAACTTTATGAAACCACTATCATAAAAAATTATTTTGATTTTGATTCTCTAGGAAAAAACAGCATTCTCCTATGTTTTATTAGAACACTTTCAAACATTGCTGAAACAAATTGGTTGTGCAATATATATGAGAGGCTGACTACTGATATATATCTCAAGCTATGATATACATTTTATATCAAGACAGAAGCATTTATAACAATTTAATTTTAATGTAATGTGTTCTCATAAACAGTCACTCACTGACAAGTGTTAAAAACTGCAATTTCTTGTGCATTTAGAAGGCATGGGAATGAGGTATTATATTCTATTCACATTTTGTGTTTCAGCAGTTTATATACAGTACAATACATTAACCTGTTGATGTCAGAAGTGCATTTATACATGCAGTCAACTGTAGTTTTGTTTTAATAATTTTGTTTATGCACAGCTGGCACTAGAAGCACTAAGAAGCAAAAATGATCTGTGATTAGGTCTAACTGACCTCTAATATTTCCCCACTTATTGTTTTTTTATTAACATCATTATTGTTAATAATCTTAAAATGATAATCATGATGATAACAGATATGGTGATATTTATAATGTTATCAATATTAGAAACAAACAAAAATCAAGGATTGGGTAAACACGAGATACAACTGATTGCTTGATGCTTGTAAAGCCATCTATGGTAAACAAAATTAATAACACAAAATCACAGCAAACATTGATTGTATCCTGCACCAGTGGGTTAAAATTGTTTACAAAGAGGAGCTCAAATTTGCAATCAGTTCTTGGAATACTAAGTGAGCCACAATAGTGAAAATTCCCTGTTGACTTGAACTTTACTAAGTGCATAACGTTGATGAGTGTGGTGCATCACAGATACATCAGCCTTATTGCATAGCTAGTCTCATATCACTGAAGATCTAGGCCATTTGCTTCTTTGGTAACTACAACACTACAATGTTTTGAGCATATAGAATCTATGATTCTATGGGTCCTATAGAAATATGGCACTGTGATCCAAATTCACAAATAAATAAATAGCAAAATAAAATATCTATCAACCAAGGCACAAAGAGGAAAAGAAAGTCTAGTAATTTGATAAAAATACATCGTAAGGGAGAATTTAGCATTCCTTGAGAAGTAGGAGCAAAAATAATAAATACTAATTCATATAATGCAAATGAAGACAGAAAATGTAAGCTATGTGGAATGGGAATCAAAATGTGGGAAATTTTTATATTGAATGAACAATATTTCTTGTGACACATGAGTAAAATAACATCCTAATTATTTTCTATCAACCACTAATCATCATTATCTTTCTACAGGGTATAGAATAGGAAATAAACAAGCTGAAAAACACTTTTTTTCACTACTATCTTGTAGACTGGATTCTAAACCATCTAGAATGGGATTGGAGGTACCAAAGTATGCCACTTCATTTCCTTACTTTCAAATGAAAGTTTTCAACGAAAGTAGATATTTCAACTAAAAGATGATGTCATTGTAAAAAGGAGGATGGCAACCAAAGATCAGCAAAAAGGGATTAACAGACAAAAATGAATAGAGTGAATGAAATAATACCAAAACAAATTATCATAAACAGCATTTATTCATGATTATCCAATACCATTCACCTGACGAAACAGTTGAGAAATCAAAACAACTTTCATTAAACAGACATATTTACACACACACACACACACACAAACACACAAAATTATAATAATAAAGAAAATAAATAAATATCAAAGATGATAATTAGATACAGAAGACAACCTTTAAAACACTCTCTCTATCCCATTATAAAATGGTTTATCATTATAAATCATAACAAATAACTCTTATCGTACTGCAAGGCGACTCTTCACTCTTACTGGTCACAAAATCTAAGCAAAAATACCCACAAGACTTACCACAATCAATCTTACCATTACAATTATTTGGCAAAGTTCTTCACAGCCTGACTGTTTCCATACAATTATCTTCAAGGTAATATTCTATCAAATGTTACTAAGGGCACAATGATTCTATCCTGCAGATTACATATTCGTGCATGACAGATTTGACTGTACTATGAAAATCTAGATTGTCTCACAAACAAATCATTCT
Source organism: Penaeus vannamei (assembly GCF_003789085.1). NCBI lineage: Eukaryota > Metazoa > Arthropoda > Malacostraca > Decapoda > Penaeidae > Penaeus > Penaeus vannamei. The sequence continues at coordinate 230,345 of NW_020870032.1, forward strand.
CTGGGTAGGAGTTATACAGGTGTACATTTACCTACACTGGATCACTGCAAGTTAAGAGGCGTATATAAAGTACACTAGAATGAATCTGCAATGGCACAATTAAACAATCTGCAGTTTGATCTATGTAAATGTCTACAAACTGAATGTTGGTGTTTGTAAATCTCACTTTTATGAGAACTCCAATCAGTTACTTATATAAACTTTTTTTTTCAAATACCTCTCTTAACCAGTAAAGTACCACAGAAGAGATTTAACAAAACCAGAAAATGGCTTCTGAATGCAAACAAATTGTGCTTCTTAATTTGTAAGGCATATATTTCTTGCTTTGAATTAAAAAAAAAAAAATTAAAACATCTAGACAACAAATATATAATGTTTCAAATTTACCAGTTTCCTCATTAATCCGGGCTGCATAGAAAACAGGATTCTAAACAGTCACTACTGCATGAGGTACTGTATCTTGGGATAAGCTGGGAGATATCAGAAGAGATGCATTTAACTCCCTCCAAAACACTATAAATAGGTGTTAATATCGGTGAGCAACCAACTCTCTTGAGTATGTGTTGTAGGCTACCAAAAGGATATTTCATGAGACATGTCACAGTTAAAGACTGAAGTTCAATATTTGTAATATTTCCTATTTCATTCCTTTCACATAGCTTCCACCTGAGAACGAAACAAAAGCTGGTTCTCTTGGTTTACATCTGTTTCATAATTACTCACTGAACTTCAAATTTCCAACCTCGCATTTACCAAAAATTCTACAATACACTTTCCTCACAGCAAGCAAATCTTCCAGGCCTAGCAAGAAAACTGGCATTGATTCATGTCTAGGAAAAAAAAAACAGAACATCACACATAAGCTTGTCCCACTTCATATATTGCCACAGTGCAATAGGTTTGCTAATGTCATTCACAAAGCTACTTCCTTAAACTCTTATATAAATGATAACAATATACAATCAACAATCACAATATGTACATTATCTGGAGTGGAATGTTAGACTTTAATGCATCATAGTCTATGCCACCATATCTTGCTGCTTTCATTTAAAGGCAATAAGGTTCAGTACATAAAAACATGAATCTCTCCCTTAATTCCTAATTTATCTGATGACGTTCTATCTTAATCATTATCATATGAACTGCATGCACTGAGGAGTAATGCCATAATAAACTATTTTTATGTAATCCAATATAACATATACCCAACAAAAGCTCTTAAGTCATTGCAGGTAATATTAAGCAAAAGTAGCTTAAAACCTTCTAAATCACTATTCAATCAAGCTGCCAGTAAGTCACTGACATAAAATCATGACATTTCTGCAAGGGTTACAGACATAATATGGTTCAAGAGACTGAATGAAGGTAATCAATGAATGACTTGAGAAAATTGTATCATATATATTTTTTCCAGCCTTATTCATCTGTCAACATTTATAAAAAAAAATAAAAAGTGAAAAATTAAGAAAACTAACAACAACCCATCCCTATATTCATCACACCAAAATAAGATAATTAATTTCCTTCCATCTTTGTTTCTACAATACAGACTTTCGACGAGCAAACTGTCACACTCTCCGATTAATAAACATCAAAAACATAAAACACAGAAAATATTTCCCTTTTTCAATTTCAAATAAAAGTCCTTAAAAACAAGGGCAAAAGACAAAAACAAACAAACAAAAAAAAGAAAACAAGTTCACTCGACGATCCACTCATGACAAATCTCAACTGATTAAACCACATATATTTAAAGTGCAGCACTTGACATTACAATCTTTCTCTCCATCTCATTATTCTCATTTGCTTGGAAGGATTTATTTGGTGGCCATAAAGTAAGTGCAGCACTTACACCCACTTCATTTTAACTTCTTTTGGTTGAACTCCACCATGTACCTGAAGCACATTACTATGAAC
>NW_020870032.1:242264-254764 GCF_003789085.1 Penaeus vannamei
CTGGCGAAAACGGACAACCGTGAATTGACACAACACGCAGTGGAACGTGGCAGTTCCAGTAGCTTTTGTAGAATTTTGTTGCGCGTCATGTAGTCCATATTTCATATTTCCTCATTTCCCTCACTCGGTCAAAGGTAGCCAAACTTCAGGGCACGCTCCTCTCTAGAGTGTACAGTAGGTTTTGAAAGGGAACCGAATGGTAACTATAACCATTCTATGGTAAGCACCATAAGACTCAGCACTCCGGTAAACCCTGTTAATTTAGAGGATCCTCCAACGAGTGTTAACAAGGCTAAGCTCAACCCTTTCGGCCACATTACCCGCATTATTGTACAATACCAAGTCCAGCGAGGCAGGTTGGAGAGCTTGTAGAAAGGCCTCCGAGCGAGGTAGTCAAGAGCTAAGGTCTTGAGTGGTAAGGTGAAGTAAACACTGAAGTGCAGAGAAGACTGTGAAGTGTATATATTTTTGGCGAGAAATGCAGTATAAATGCAAAAGGGACAAAGTAACACTGCTGGGTCGTTTGTGGCTGAGTGTGCTGATTGGCCGAAGGCTGTATCCTTAACTTTCGTGTCGCGGCGAATCAGCGCCGCGGGCCTCGCCACGCTTGCCTGCCGGCTGACTCGGCGTAGGGGCAATTCAGCCGAGTGAGGTGTGCCGGTGCCAAGTGAGGTAATTGTGCGGTTCGAGACAGCGCCGGTGCCGAGGTGATTGTGGCGTCCGCCACAAGCTAATACCAGGAGTCAGAAATCCTCAGCGTCTGGGACCTAGCAAAGTCCCAAAGAAGGAGGCTATTCTCGCTGCTGGAAACGTTTCTGTCGGACCATGGACTGCATTGAAATCTCCCAGAAAAATGTGAATATCTCATTAGGGACAACTGTCTGCCACGGATGCGAGTTCGACATAGAAACACTCACCCGTATCAGCAACCTTGCTAAGGAGGTCAAAGGCCATTTTTATAGTAAATGAACTTTGCCCAGAGAAAGCTAATGTACTAGTAGCAGTCTTTCCGTGCATTTTTTTTCTCATTTCTTGGTCTTCAAATTATATCTGCATGTCAAGTCTCTTACCTGTTCTACGAGTGCGCTTTGCTGATCCATTTTCAAAAATAACAATTCAAGCTATCCAGTCTGTCCTATATATAGGAATGATGTCACTTTAGTAAGATTAGATTCCCTGTAAAATATCAAACAATACAGAAATAAAAAAAAAAAAAAAAAACAATTCGTGATCAGAATACACATTTGCAACTTCACGCGTATTCATGTAAACTCATATACTCTTTGCACTGTACCTACCTTTGTGTGTGTGCATACCCGAGAAAAGCCAATGCTTAGAATGCTCATGACGCATTTGGAACAATAACTTTAATGCCATACCACCCCTGACGACTTTCATACTGTTTTCCTAAATCATTCTGTTTCATAAAAACTGTATTTGAAATCGAAGGAACATGTTATATGAATTCCTTAATTGTTTTGTAATTAACTAGAGGCACTCAGAGAGCGCATATCTTCGCTAAGGTAATAGGGTCACAGATGCAGATAAAGTATTCACACTTGAAGAATTACATTTAAATCACCTAATCCTCGAGTACATTGGTGACTACTGTAACCATAAACTCCTTGGTGGAGGTATGAAATCAAATTATAATAATAGGCAATAGGGGTGACTGATCTAAATAAAAATATCCTGGATTTGGATCATGATCCGGATCACCACTAAAACTTAATGGCATCCAAGTTCGGTTAAGACATCTCTGGTAAAAAAAAAAATAATAAAAACCTGCTCATAACTTTTTGAGTTACCCTACTAACCAACGAAGAAAATAACCGACTCCACCAAAAACATAACCTCCTTGACAGAGGTAACTATGAATATTCATATGTACTAACAGTTGAAGGAACCGGTATATCTTTCAATCTTTGTCAATTTCAGAGGGAAAAATTTATTTAGAAATGTTAGCATACCTGAGGAGGTGTCCCATTAGATGTGAATTGTTCAACTGAATATGTAAAACGCTGAACGATTCGCTTATGTTACGAGTCAATGGCTAAAAGACAAAAGTAAGCGATTTGTCATACGAAGCACAAACTTTGGGACCCTAATCCTAATTTCTTAAAATCCTAGTTATAACTAGTGTAATGAACATGTGTATAAAATCGGAAAGCACTCTAATATATATATATATATATATATATATATATATATATATATATATATATATATATATATATACAGATGCAGAAAAAAAAAAATGATTCTTTGCCTTTTAGAGCGCAAAATCACCTAACTGCTGAAGATGATTTTTTTTTTTTTCTTTAAAGGGAAGGTCCAGTCTCTACCCACATGTTCATGAATAATTATACATTAAATCATAAAGAATCAATACCAGGTCAAATTTTTGGAAAGGCAATTGTAATTCAACCAAAAATTCGGCGTTTTGTATTCCCCGCGCCCGTCGTCTGCTAAATAATTGACATCGCGCCACCAACCGTGCATGACGTCACACGATGTATGTGACTGTGAGCGATCCAGACAATGCGCAATAGGGGTAGGCTACACAGCAACAAACATGGCTGTATCGAACGAAACTTTATACATAATATATATAAATACACACAAAAACACGCACACGTGTGTGTGTGTGTGTGTATATATTATATATTATATATATATATATATATATATATATATATATATATATATATATGTATGTATATGTATATATATTTAAGATATATGTATATATATGTATATATATATATATATATATATATATATATATATATATATATATATGTATATATATATATATATTATATATATATATTATATATGCTATATATATATATATATATATATATATATATGTATATATATTTATATATATATATATATATATATATATATATATACATATATATACCCATAACCCAAACCTCCTCCCCCCTTCCCCCAGAAATTCACCCAATCAACTCAAATCAACTTAAACTAAGTCATATCCACTCCCAAACAATAGCCATATAGCAAAAACCTACGAAAAGTCAGATCCAAGAACTTCCATCTGAAACCAGGGCCAGTGTAGATACACGTTTATGCCAAACAGTGGGTTTTGAGCGTTCTAGAAAAAAGGGTTCCATAACAGGTAGAGACATGAAACTTTGGGATCTGAACCTAGTCAGGCCAATGTTCAAGAGTAGCAAGGTTCATTGGAATCGGCCCAAGTGAAGCTGACATACAAGGGGGTTCCCACCCAACCGTTATTGGGACGTATATACATACATACATATAGAGGTACCACAAATTAGAAACAAATATCTCGAGGACGGAAATAGAGAGATGGTTGACCACTCGTTCAAAAGCTTTTATCAAGGAGCGTGTTTTCTTGGGGTAGGCGACAGGGCAGTACCAGGCAGTATTAGCCTGGTGCTAATTAATCTACTGCCCGGTAGCTATAAATGCATTATTCGTCTCTTTTTTTCTTACAAATTTCATTCTAAATACTGCCTGGTACTGCCCGGTACCTCCCAGTACTGACCGGTACCGCCCGGCACTAATAAAAGTGCTGCCCGGTATCTATAAACACATTATTTGTCTCTTTTTCTCTTATAAATTTCATATAAAATACTGTCCGGTATCGCCCGGTACTGCCCGTTGCTAATAAATGTACTACCCGGTAGCTATAAACGCATTGTCTTATTCTCTCTTATAAATTTAAAACCAAATACTGCCCGGTACTTTCCAGTGCCCCCGCTACTGCCACTGCCCACGCCGCTGCCCACCGCCCGGTGCCGCCCCTGCCAGTGCCGCCCCGCTGCTGCCCACCGCCCGCTGCTGCCCAGTGCCGCCCGCTGCTGCCCAGTGCCGCCCGTGCTGCCCAGTGCCGCCCGCTGCTGCCAGTGCCGCCCGCTGCTGCCCAGTGCCCCCCGCTGCTGCCCAGTGCGCCCGCTGCCCAGTGCCGCCCACCGCTGCCCAGTGGCGCCCGCCGCTGCCCAGTGCCGCCCGCCGCTGCCCGTGCCGCCCGCCGCTGCCCACGCTGCCCAGTGCGCCGCTGCTGCCCTGCTGCCCAGTGGCGCCCGCCGCTGCCCATGCCGCCCGCTGCTGCCAGTGCCGCCCGCCTGCCCAGTGCCGCCCGCCTGCCCAGTGCCGCCCGCTGCTGCCCAGTGCCGCCCGCCGCGCCCAGTGCCGCCCGCTGCTGCCAGTGCGCCCGCTACTGCCCAGTGCCGCCCGCTGCTGCCCTGCCGCCCGCTGCTGCCCAGTGCCGCCCGCTGCTTGCCCTGCCGCCGCTGCCCAGTGCGCTCGCTGCTGCCCAGCCCGCGCCCGCCGCTGCCCAGTGCCGCCCACTACTGCCCAGTGCCGCCCGCTGCTGCCCAGTGCCGCCCGCTACTGCCCAGTGCTGCTGCCCAGTGCCGCCCTGCCCAGTGCCGCCCGCTGCTGCCCAGTGCCGCCCGTGCCCAGTGCCCCGCTGCTGCCCAGTGCCGCCCGCTGCTGCCCAGTGCCGCCCGCTGCTGCCCAGTGCCGCCCGCTGCTGCCCAGTGCCGCCCGCTGCTGCCCAGTGCCGCCGTGCGCCCAGTGCCGCCCTGCTGCCCAGTGCCGCCCGCTGCCCGCCGCCTGCTGCCCAGTGCCGCCCCGTTGCCCAGTGCCGCCCGTTGCTGCCCAGTGCCGCCCTGCTGCCAGTGCCGCCCTGCTGCCAGTGCCCCGCTGCTGCCCAGTGCCCCCGCTGCGCCCAGTGCCGCCGCTGCTGCCCAGTGCCGCCCGCTGCTGCCTCAGTGCCGCCCGCTGCTTGCCCAGTGCCGCCCGCTGCTGCCCAGTGCCGCCCCTGCTGCCCAGCTGCTGCCCAGTGCCGCCCTGCTGCCCAGTGCCGCCCGCTGCTGCCCAGTACCGCCCGCTGCTGCCAGTGCCGCCCGCTGCTGCCCAGTGCCGCCCGCTGCTGCCGCCGCCGCTGCTGCCCGCTGCCGCCCGCTGCTGCCCAGTGCCGCCCGCTGCTGCCCAGTGCGCCCGCTGCTGCCAGTACTGACATTTAGATTTAAATTATACGCAAATAATGCGTCTATAGCTACCGGCAGTATTTAATATGAAATTTAAAAGAGAAAAAGAGACAAATGATGCATTTATAGGTACCGGGCAATACATTATTAGCACCGGCCAGTGCCAGGCGGTACAGGGCAGTATTTAGTATGGAATTTATGAGAGAAAAAGAGACAAATAATCGTTAAAGGTAACAGGCAGTACATATTCAGTCATTACAATGACAGAAGTTCACAGGCCCAATAGCAACCATCACAGAATAACAAAAGGATTGATATTTTTTTACCAAAAACAATGAAATTGTTTGGCTCGCCTGGGGACCCATCATGTGTGTAAGGGTAATCCGGTCCACGGGGCGTGCATTGGTTCAGTTTAGAAAAATTTTAACTCATTCATCACTAAACATGGCTGACACTGAGTCAGACGCGTGAGTCTGGGACTCGATCCGAGACTTACTTAATCTTGGATTTACCAGTCTATCAACGAGATATGGAGGAGTGAGAGAGAGAGACTGAGAAAAAAAGAGAGACAAAAGGAACTCAGGAACTCAGGGTGACTTCATTGGATGCAATGCTCTCATGGTCAGAGGCCAAGACCACAGACAAGGAATGGGTTAGTGTTTCAGCAGAAGCAGTTTCCTGCAAGGTTGCAGAAGGGAGTGATAAACAAATCTTTTTCGTAAAATATTTCCTAAACTGAACCATTGCACACCCCGTGGACTGGATTACCTTTACGCACATGATGGGTATTCGGGTGAGCGAAACAATTTCATCGTTTTTGGTAAAAAAATATACATACATATATATATGTATGTATATATATATATATATATATATTATATTATATATATATATATATTGTATATGTGTGTACATACATAAATGAATATATAAAATATACATTATATATATATATATATATATATTTACATTTATACAGGTATATATATGTATATATACGTATATCTATGTTATATGGGTATATGTATGTATGTATGTATATGTGTATATATATATATATATATATATATATATATATATATATATATATATATATATATATGGTGTATATATACATTATGTATATGGATATGTATATATGGATATATACATATTAATATATATGTATGGATATATATATGGATATATTATTATACATATACATATATACGTGTTTGTGTATACGCGTATAGATATATGTATATATATACATATATACATATACGAGTGCATATATATATATATATATATATATATATATATATATATATATATATATATATATATACGTGTTTATGTGTCTGTACACCGCATGACGTCACAGACGTGTGGCGACGCTGCAATCGCATTTTTAGCAGATGACGTTTTCACCTAGTTTTACGGGTGCAAAATGCCGAAATTGAGGGTAAACGGATAAGATTAACATCGAACTAAGGTTTTAATACTTTTATTTATTGTACATAGCATCAAATAAAAACAATTATTACATGGTTTGAAACCCACTGCACCTTCCCTTTAAATGACTGATTTGGTTATGAATATTTCTGATACTTTTAGTATTTTTATGTCTCTTCTGTGAGATTTGCCTTTGTACATGTGTCCAAGTCGTATTCAAGGTCAGTGAATAGCCATAAGTGTCTTTGATTGCAGTAGGGCCTTTTACTGCAATACTGATCGTATGCCCATTACTCAGATGATCTGAGGCGAAAAAAGGAAAAGTTAAAAGTAGGACTGTGTATTGTGTTTCCGTAACCAATATTTGTGTGTCGAATGGGTTCGTAGTCAAATTGGTTTCTTTTGAGTGGTAGCGTGAATAGAGAAACCAACTGACTCCCCGTTTATATACCTCGACATCATCATAAAAACAAAAAGTTAAATCAATAATCATTGAAACGATGTAGAGAAAGGAGCAAGGTTCGATAATATCCACGAGCTTAATAATTAATGCAAAACCTCTAAAACTGGTCTATATTTACTTTTATAAACAAGGAATCATGGCCAACTCCTATACACAAAGAAAACAATCAGGGAAGCAGGACTTACTTATATTTTCCGTATGATCTGAAGACTAGATGTGTGCCGAGTATTCCACCGTCCGGCACGTCAGGAGAAATTACCTAGAAGGATTGCAAAACGCCGTTGTTTCGAGGAGAGTCAATCAATTTCCAGCTCAACGCGGCTTAAATTCATAAACTTCATGACGCCAAATATCGATCGTAAGAGCGAATGTTTGAAAAAACAAACAAACGAAGAAATGCACCAAAAACATTAATAAAGTAATCCTCATAGCGAGATGAGACAGAGAAAAATACATACTCAATGTGGAGAAGGCAGAAAAACGTACAGTTAAAACAGGCAATTCTTAAAATCAGTACAAAGCTTCCGTAGGTAAGAAAAATGGACAGAACGTAAAAATAAGTGATAATTTAAGATGATAAAACTGACTATCAAACTCATAAAAGAATCAAGAAATAATTTACATATAAATGAATCGCAGATAAGAGTACGGGGTCAAAGGGCAAACTCAAACAGAAGTGACCTATATGAACCAACGAAAAATTGAATAGTAAAACGAAAAAAAAACTCAACATATGTACACAGAAAGGCAAGAAAACAGCGACTGCATCAAGCGTTGTCCGGGCGGCGAGATGTCATAGCGCGCGAGACTACGAGAGGCTGGCGCGAGATGAGGGGAGATGGCGGGATGCAGGATGCCACCTTACAGTACACACATGGAGGGAAATTGGTCACCTACGTATGATGCATCAAAGTATAATTACGTATTTTAAATCTGATACGAATAACACACTAAACCACCATCTAAACTGCTCTCGGGTATACGGCATGTTCCTCCCTGTCCCATGCTGTAGGAAAGTTGCCCTGGAACACAATATCGTGTTTCTAACTACATATGATTCTTACTACTTGTGAATGTATGCGTTTATTTACATTAAATATATATATATATATATATATATATATATATATATATATATATATATAATATATATATATATATATATATATATATTATATATGTAAATGTGTGTGCCTGTGCGTGTGCGTGTGTGTGTGTCTGAGTATATAGTTTCCATTGCAAAGCTGATGATTAGGAAAATAACTGGTTTCTTGATATCCTGCAGCTGTGTCTTCTGAGAAATGAAATTCAGCGAAGAATGTATTTGGCATTATCCTTACAGTGCGTCTGAAACTGCCAACAATCGCAAATACCTTTAAATATCATTTAAGTGATTGTGTGATTTCACAGTGCGTGTGTATCATCGTGGAACCCACCTGATTTCTAATGTATACGTTGTACAATAGGAAAGAAAAACAAAATATTCCGAAATATAATGCCACTGGCACATGTGGGTTCGTTCAAGGCTGCCTCCCTCGCCAAGCACTATAAGGACTGGCATACGTAAGACTCCTCTCCTCATAGCGACAGGCTTGCACGGAGAGGAAACATGATGGATTTGGAAGGCTTTCAGCTGTTCCCGTATCCGAACGCCTTCCTGAATGGTATTGTGCTTGTAGGTCTCCTGAGTGTTCTGAAATTCTTCACGGTCACGACATGGAACTTGGCAGTGGGTCTACGAGCGCACGTGTGGTCCAAACTCCGGAACAAGAATTTCGTTGAGACTTACGGGCGATGGGCAGGTAAGGTCAGACAGAAGACGGTTTTTAGAACGCGCAATTGCATAGCGCATGATTTTAAACTTACTTTTAACTTTAAGGTGAGTTTTTTGCTGATAACATTTGCAGTACGTAATATATATACACTTATTCTAGATTAAGAGAAGGTATTAATTTCTCCTGTCGTGTTATATCAGGGATACTTCCATGGGAGGTTTTCTTTGGACTTTCATTCATTATTTTATTCATTAAAAGTGCATTTTATTTATCACTTGTAAGAACATGCAAATTCACGTAGATAGCTGTTCGTGCACTTTAATACAGGGTCGGAATCAGTGACATAAATGTAAACTTGGGAGTACCTACAGTCGGGTGCAGACCTTACGTGCAATTTTTTTTTACGTCCCTCTCAATAATCTAGGGACATAAACGCATCAGTAATTTAACACTATTATTAAATATGGGAACGTAACACAAACGACTGAAAGAACAAGTGAATGAACATATAAGATTCGACGAATAAAAAAAAATCAAAATTTCACTGCACTTAGAGAGGTCATACCACGCTCTTTAACTCCTTAACTCTCTCATTGCTCCTTCCATCAAAATATTCTAATCTGCAACCTTCCGTCCTCGAACTTGATCTTCAACTCGACCTTCAAACAGCTGGTCACTGGGAGCAACGGGACTCCCACACCCGTTTTTGCCCCAAGGAGGAAAATGTTACATAACTAATCAAGATCTTTCGTTATAGTATATTTCAAGTGTTAATGATTTTGTCTTTACATTACTTTCCTATTTTTCTCTTTTGCAGAAATACTTCCTCTAGATTTTGTACCTGCTCTTATCCATGGTCTTTACACAACCGTGATTTGAATAATGTAATACTCTCCCACTGAATAGTAAATTTGAATTGTAATAAGCCGAAATTAACATTTACTATCGGTGACATTACAAACGCACGCACGCACCCACCCACCCACATACATACACATATATATACATTTTTATATGTATGTATGCACACACACACACACACACACACACACACACACACACACACACACACACACACACACACACACACACACACACACACACACACACACACACCACACACACACACACACACACACACGCGTATGTGTGTACATATGTATGTATGTGTGTATGTATGTATGTATATATTATATTTATCTAAGCTTTCATTCGTATTACATCATTCATTTATGCTTTTAAACGTGCACGTTTGTGTGCGGCCATGTCAGAACACAGCTCGCCAATTATAAAACAATTTCTCTTCCCTTTTCCCAGTCGTCACAGGGAGTTCAGACGGCATCGGGAAGGGCTATGCATATGAACTCGCCAAGAAAGGGATGAACTTGCTCCTGATATCTCGCACGATGGAAAAGTTGCAGAAAATCAAAGAAGAAATTGGTGAGTCTGTTCTCTTTGTGTGATGTTGCTGGTATATGTTTTGTTGTTTGTTGTTGTTGTCGTGTTTGAGTATTCGGTAGATTTTATTGTATTATTGTAGTAGGTGTTTGGGGAAATAATAATGATTGGGAGGGATGTAATAGTGAGGGTACCAGGTATTAAGTAACGTGTGATTGTTATTGTTAATATCAATGTTATTAACAATATTAATGTTATTAATATTGTTAAGCCATTATCATTAACATACATAATTTACATAGTCCTGTATGTGTAATATAGATACCACAACCTCGCTTTTCTTCAATAGAAAAAGAGTTCGGTGTCGAGGTGGAGATAATGCAAGTAGACTTCAGCCATGGAAAGCAGTGTACGAGAGATAGAGGAACGCGTGAGAGGAAAGGAGGTCGGCCTTTTAGGTAGGTATAAAAACAGTGATATTCTGTTGCAAATACTTTCGCAATCAGAGAATATTTCATTTTCTTTTGAGGCAATCTTCACGTTACAAATACAGTCGAAAGAAAATGTGATGCAATGTCCGTTACTGACAACAGCATCATCGAAAGAGTGAGTGAAAGAGAGAGAGAGAGAGAGAGAGAGAGAGAGAGAGAGAGAGAGAGAGAGAGAGAGAGAGAGAGAGAGAGAGAGAGAGAGAGAGAGAGAGAGAGAGAGAAAGAAAGAGAAAGAGAAAGAGAGAGGGAGAGAGTGAAAGAGAGAGAGAATGAGGGGCCTGAACGATCATCTTTCGTCATGAACACCGACTCCCCTTTTCCAGTGAACAACGTGGCCGTTATAGTACCTCATCCTATGAACTTCGGCGAAGTCAGCGAGCACCAGCTTTGGAGTCACGTCAATGTCAATGTTGCATCTCCCTTGGCAATGACGAGAATGATCCTGCCAGGGATGTTGGAGCGCGACAAAGGAGCCATCGTCAACATTGCGTCTATTTACGGCCGCTATCCCGTGCCGATGGTGCAGGTTTATTCCGCCACCAAGGTAAGCACAGGCTGGGAACGACGATGGAAATAGTCTAGCGTGTTGACGGAAAAAAACACACTAATTCTACAATGCATATTTCTGATTGCATGCTTTTTCCATATTTTTTTACCATCGATTAGTGTGAATTTATACAAGAACATTTTGTGTGTCAATGAATAATTTTAATGCTGCATAATGTTAGGGATAATGCTGATTATTTGAATTCTGAAAATACTCGTCCACGCTGTCCCTACTTATGCATTATTTTCTTTTTTAGACTAATGTATCTCATTTACGTAGTACCATCGCCATTACTGTTACTGCGGTTGTTGATATTGTTATTGTCGATGTTACAATTTTTGTCATTATCGACATTTATATTACGTTGATTAGTAGTAATATAGCTATCATTACTGTCATGATCACCATTTTCATCGTCTTCGTTATCATCATCACCATCATTATCAATATCATTATCACCATTCTTGTTTTAATTAGCATCATCGTAATTAGTCTAATTCCTCTAATTATTTCCAATCCTATCCTTACTCTTGTCCTCACCAGCACCATCGTTATTAATTCATATACAAGGTATTTATCGAGACGGCGATAATCATTACGATAATAACATAATTCTAAAGATTAAACAAAGTTCTATAGTTAAGCATCTGATGTTAATTTTGACGGGCTTTTTGTATATGAAAACATAAATTAAAAAGTAAATAAAATTCTATATATGAAAATTCAAATTTGATCCTGACAGATTTTTTAATATGAAAACATAAATCCAAAAAGTAAATAAGTTACCATATGAAAACATTCGATTTTAATTCTGACAGGCTTTTACACGTGCAAACATATACATAAAGTGGTAATAACATTTTAGTAATTACGCATTTCCACAGGCATTTGTAGACTTCTTTTCCGAAGCTTTAGGATCGGAATACGTANAAAGAATATGGGTATACCAGAAAAAAAACTTAAAATCCCATAGTGCACAGAAACTAAAAACTAGTAATTATATTTCTGTGAAGAGGGTTTTTACACTTCAAAACAATACTTTGGAAGAAGTTAATTATTATCTGTGTGATAAGAAATAGGAGAAATTTTAATTGCTGCGAGAGATTTCAGTGAATTAGCCATAATACTAAAAAAAAAAAAAAACGAAAAAATTTGAAAAAACTAATTATTGCTTGCTTTCAGAACAGACGTGTAATTGCCTTAACTTCGATCTAATGTCTTCAGTAAAGAATAATATATATATACAAAGGATATCCTCCTTCGATAAAATTCAGAAAAAACGCATATTGAAAAAATAATAATAAATAAATAAATAATAGATAAATAAATAAATAAATAAATAGATAGATAGATAGATAGATAGATAAATAAATAAATAAATAAATAAATAAACAAATAAAT
>NW_020870032.1:262264-263293 GCF_003789085.1 Penaeus vannamei
CTCTCTCTCTCTTTCTCTGAGTCCTCTCACTCTCTCTCTCTGTCTTGTCTCTCCTCTCTCTCTCCTCTCTCTCTCCGCTCTCGCTCTCTCTGTCTCCTCGTCCTCTCTCTCTCTCTGTCTCTCTCTCTCTCTCTCTCTCTCTCTCTCTCTCTCTCTCTTCTCTCTCTCTCTCTCTCTCTCTCTCTCTCTCTCTTTCTCTCATCTTCTCTCGTCTCCTCTCTCAATGCACATTTTCCGTCCTTCCCCCTTCTCCCCTCTCTCCTATTCCTCCCTTCCGCCGCCTTGTCCCTCTCTTTCCCACCGCCGGAGAGAACATATTGTTCGGGACGATGTGCGTTGTCCGAATTCCTTTGAAAGTTCGCCGAAACCTGGGGGTCAATTTCGGATAACATTCCGGCTTCGGGTCAGCTGGATGGGTTCGGGTCAGTGTCAGAAGATTGAAGAAGTTGCTGACGATTCTTTCGGATTTTCTCAGTTTATTTCTCTTTCTCCTCTCTCTCTCTCTCTCTCTCTCTCTCTCTCTCCTATATAATATAAAATAAAAATATAATAGGCGATACGTTATATATATTTAGTATGACTATACTAACGTCATCTTTAATAGACATTTCGTCTTCTTCTTTCTCTCTCCTTGTACAGGAAGGTAAAGAGCAGCAAAAGGAGATTGAGAAGGACGGATGATGAAAGAATGGAACGGCAGGAGGTAAAAAAGAGGAAGTGCCAGAAAGGTAGATGATAAAAGGAAGAATAAAGGGGGTAAAGAGGAGAATATAAGCAGGAGGAAGAAAGGATAGACAGAAAGGGAGTGTGGATAATGGGGGAATAAGAGATATGACGAGGAGAAGTGAAAGAGATAACGAATGAAGATATCGAAAGAGGAAAGTAGATACGAAATGGAGAAGTGAGAGAGAGAGAGGGAAACGAATGTAAAGACGAGAGTGAGAGAGAGATTTTTATATACATGCAAGACACACATATATATACGTGTGTGTGTGTTTGTGTGTGTGTGTTTGTTGTCTCTCTCTCTCT
>NW_020870032.1:263602-268602 GCF_003789085.1 Penaeus vannamei
ATATATAGACACACATATACTGTTCATGAATAGTATGTATTGTACATTTATCATGTGTATTGTATTAAAATGTAACAAATATTTACAAGTGTGTATGAGTCCCTGTATTTGGAACTATGATTGTGAAAATTAAAAAATGTAAAGTAACTTTACTGTAGATTACATACATTTTTTTCAGACACACCAAAGATACCTTATGTATTGTAATCTATCTTCCACTATCACTTGTAGACAATTTATATGTAAGTGAATCTCTTGTATAGACCTGCCTGAAATAAAGTTAGTTTACCAAAACAATTATATCGGATAAATGTAGATCAAAATCAGATACTAAACCCTCAAATAGATCAAAACCTTAATTAAACCTCGCGGGTTGTAAGCTAGTCTGCGTTACTGACTGTGCCAGACCTTAAAAAAGCCTTATCACACTAGCACTTTTTCCGCCATTTTTTTTTTTTTGCGTTTCCGAATGAACTCCTTATGAAAATCATGTAAACAAACATGGCGGCATCGGAGTGAGGTCCCGGGAATCACACCAACATTCTCATACATATTATTTTAAAGAAATATGATGATGTATATTGTATGTACGAATGTTCTAAAATGTTAGCTTATGTTAACATTCACGCATCCTATCTAATTTATTAATAAACACAAGATCAAGACGGAAATAAGTCAGACGGAAACGGTCGTAACCGTCTTGGTCTGGGAGGCGTTCCGTTCGTAGACGATCCTTCCGTAAAGCCTCAAATTCAGACAGAATCCCAGAAATTGACGGAAAAAGTGCTAGTGTGATAGGGCCTATTATTAATTACTATGTGGAAAATACCCGATTTTTCGCGTTAGCAAGGAGTGAGGTTTGCATATGAAATACATTCTTGAACTTGCACGGACGAGTGTAAGAGAGGCTTTTCTGCTCCGAATTTCTGTGATAGTGTATAAATAACGACCCTAAGTATACCTGTAACTGAGAGGGAGAGTGCATGTATTTTTTCAGTAGAGTTAGTTCAATGGAGGATCTTGTGAAGTATTGATCAGCGGAATATAGGATATTTTTTGGATTGATGTCACTCTTACATATCATTTCAAGGAAGTATTCATGTGAAACACCAATTTTGCATTGCTAATTTAATAAAGTGTGTGTATATCCATGGTCTCCTTTTCCTTACGGGGTTGCGTTTGAGGGAGGACGTGTATAAAACTTATCATCTTTACCATAGTTTATTTGCATTACAATATATATTTCTATAGAATTGATAAATGAAAGAAAAATCATCATCACAAGATATTAACCTTGGAGCACTGTTTATCAAAATAAGCAGATACACCTCAGTTTCATTAGCTAACACCTGGTATATAATTTTACTTTAATTAACAGGGCTTACAGCTGAAATAATTAAATGCTAAGTAAATGTATTAGTAATGAGGACTGAAATCCATCGCTCCGATATTTTAGCCAAATGTTCGTATCTCCAATATTTTAGCCAAATGTGTTCGTATCTCCAATATTTTAGCCAAATGTGTTCGTNCTTTATGCTCAATATTCCCGTTTAGGGAAATAAATGGATGTAATCTATTTTATTTTTGTATTATCTTTGAAACTTCTTATTGTTTTCGATTTTCCGAAGATCGAATTTATTCATTCTGTTCCACAAAATGGTAAAGTTCAAGGACGGAAAGTGTTACTTGTTAGTTTTGTTTTGTTTTTATAACGAATAAAAGTATAAGAAAAAATATTTCGGTTTGTTATCGCTTCTTTTAATTATTGACTTTTATTGTTCAATACTTAGGATTTAATTTAAATCGACTTTTTTGAAACGGAAAAAAGAGACGTTTATATAACGAACGATAACAGGGCAGAAAAAGTATTGTCTATTAATGTTATATTTCTTTTTCTTTCTCTCTTTTGCGTAAAAGACACGTGTGCATTATTATCTCTCTAAACTACAATCTACTTGCACATTTCTAAGAATATCAGGTCGTGACAGGTATTTTTCGCACAAGAAGTAAAGAAGTCGACTTTCCATGGACATCGGATCGATATCACGTGATCAGATCCCTTGTCAAATAGATTCGAGTCTTTGTAAAGGGAGTTTCGAAACCTTTGAAACAAGGGACGTTTACACAGCGCGCAAAATGCTCTGCTATTTCTTGATTTACTTTCCGTTTCATTTGATTCTCTCTTTCTCTCCTTCTTCTTCTTCTTCTTTTTTCTTAGTTAAACTAACTAATAAAAGAATATTGCTCTATCTCAAAGGACAGGTGGGGTGGGGGGGGGGGGGGGGTAGGCGTTCAAACCTGACGCTAACATCCAAGAATTTCGAAGAAAAGGAGAAGAAAGAAATTAAGAGAAAAAAAAATCTACTCTCTACTATGGAAAATGAAAAAAAAAAAACACTGACACCCGTTGATTCATTTAGTCGAACAAACTCTCTTCAAAAAAAATTAAATCGAAAATTTGTACACTAAAGTACCAATGACAATGTCGGCATCTGAACCGAGTGTCCATCTAGTGAGAAATCGCAACACAGAGGAATTAATATTGCGCTATCCACTTGTTCTGCCAGCTGTGGGGCGCACTGTATTCATGCCTCTGTGTCAGTATCTGTTTGTGTTTAATTACAAGGTTGTTTCTACGGTAATACCTGAATAGATATGCGGCTGTTTGTGTCAGCGCACGTTCTGGTTCCCGTTTCTCTGCGACAACATCACAAAGCGATTATCCGGGTCATTTGTTGTTGGGTTTTCATCATTTAGTGTTTACTATTTTGACGTTTATATTGTATGGACTAATGAACTAAAATCGTTACTTTCTTGAGTCTGTAAACTGATCTTGGTTAGTGGCATATAACGGCCGTTGGTGTTGTTATTAGCGATATAAAAGATACCACACCATCGCCATGCTGCTAATGGGTTATAAAGTATCTTTAATAGAAATAAGTATATATGAGTATGAGAATTACTTTATAGTGCATACGGTATTTTTGGCACGTTTCGATACAGTGTTTTTTTGATGAAGATACAATCGAAACAAGCCAACTACATCCTTCGTACTGTAGGCTATTTTCATCCACATCTCTTCCCTCCGTGTGTCACAATGAACAGTATTTCCTAAACATTATGGTTTCCAGAATTCGCAGCGGTTCATTAATAACAGCATAATGAACGTACAAGAACATAACAGGCAATAAACCCTTGCTCTCAGGGTTTCCTACAGATATCCAACAATTTCAGGGTACTCACAATCACCCTTAAGGTCTTCCCTTATAGGACTCGCACGCCAACGGACTGCCCCTTCGCCCTTCACCCATAACAGGGACTGGTGAGGATTCAACGGGAGTACAGCGGCCGTTACTTGTTCTAATTCCCCTTTATAGTGTAACCATATTAATGCACTGCAGCTGTTTAATATCACGTTATGACGCACACGTAGAAACCCCTTTCATTAAAGCTCATATATTCATTCTCCATAACCTCATGTCCCCTTCATTCGTGTAAATAAAAGAAAATAAAAATGGATAGACATAGAACAAAGAAAGAAAACATACATCTCTTATGATAACGTATTATCCATGGACCATTATCTCGTTATCTTTCTCGTTCTCTCTCTTTCTCTCACGTTAGAAATGAATCAAAAACAAGAAAAAAGAGTTTCCTGTTTATCATGTGAAGATCAGCCATATGGCCTTTCCCACGGTGCAGGCTCACTCGCCATCGCTATGTGCTTTTATGGCTGTGTTGACATTGTTGGTGGGGAGGAGGGGGACGTGAGGGGTCGTGGGGGAGAAGGGGAAGGGTGGGATTGTGGAAGAAGGGGAGGTGAAAGGAGGGGGTAAGGGAGAAGAGAGTTGTGTGAGGGGTCGTGGAGGAGAAGGAGAAGGGGAGGAGTTGTAGGAGAAGGGGAGGTGAAAGAGGGGGCAAGGGGAAAGAGAAGGGTGAGGGGTTATGGGAGAAGGGAAGGGGTGGAATTTGTGAAAGAGGGGTAAGGGGAAAGAGAAGAAAGGGGTTATGGGGAAGGGGAAGGGGAAGAGTTGTGGATATGGGGAAGGGAAAGAAAGAGGTGGTAGGAGAAGGGGAAGGTGAAGGGGTTGTGGGATAAAGGGAAGGGAAAGGAAGGGGTTATTGGAGAAGGGGAAGTGTAAGAGGTCGTGGGGGGTGAGGGGAGGGGTCTTGGGAGGAGGGAAAGGGGAGTAGGAGAAGAGGAGGGGATGGAGAAGCAGAAGAGAAAAGAGAGGATAGAACAGAGAGCCTAGATAGGTTTCGAAATAGGTTCAAAGAGGGAGGAAATGAGGATATGGGAAAAAAAGAGAGAGACGGACAGAGAAGAGAATACAGGAGAATGGAAAGAGAGAGAGAGAGAAGAATGGAACAGAATCCAAGATATATCAAGGTAGGTATTTCAAAAGAGGGGGAAGGAGGGGAAGGATGGTAGGTTCAAAAGGGGGGAGAGGGATAGGAGAAAGGGGACAAGGGTCACAAAGGTAGGTTCGGAGGGGTTAAAGGGGAGAGGGATAGGAGAAAGGGGGCAAGGGGTCACAAGGTAGGTTCGGAGGGGGTAAAGGGAGAGGATAGGAGAAAGGGGGCAAGGGTCACAGGTAGGTTCGGAGGGGGGTAAAAGGGGAGAGGGATAGGAGGGGGCAAGGGGTCACAGGGGGGAGAGGGTTCAGGGTAGGTTAGGGGGTTAGGAGAAAGGGAACAAGGGTCACGTTCTGCTTTATCGATCTCAGTGCTTGTACAGCTCGTCTTGGCTCACGACAGCCACGCCTTGCACGACAATCCGGACAGGAGGTGACGGTAAACAGGTCCTTGATACGAAATCTTACGCGCAGAGAAAGAGGTGGAAAGAGAAGACAGAAAAGAGAAAGTGGTGGAAAACAGAAAAGAGAGAAAAATCGCGCTGAGAAAGAGGGGGGAAGAGAGAAAAAAACAATTATACCGAGAAAGAGGTGGAAAGAGAGAAGAGAGAAAAATCGCGCTGAGAAAGAGGTGGAAAGAGAGAA
>NW_020870032.1:271102-279309 GCF_003789085.1 Penaeus vannamei
AGAGAGAGAGAGAGAGGAGAGAGAGAGAGAGAGAGAGAGAGAGAGAGAGAGAGAGAAGAGAACAGAGAGAGAGAGAAGGAATAATAAAATAAAAAAAAAAGTAGGAAAAATGGCTTTCTGTTTTCTATAATCGATCTCTTTGTTCCTCTTCGTTGCCTCCGACACATTCCTCGCTCTCCGACGTGTGTGATGGGGGGGGGGGGGGCCTGGGGGCAGGGGAGGGGGAGGTCCCGAGCCCCCATCTCAGGATCAGCTTTCAGGATCTTCTCCTCCTCCCTCTCTCCCTTATTCTTATTCCATTTTCCTTTTCTTCCTTTTTCTTCTTTCTTTCTTATAATTTCTCTTCTCTTTCCTTCTTTCCTTCCTTCCTTCTACTTTCCTCATGCTAATCCTTCCTTCCTTCCTTCCTTCTTCCTCCTCTTCCTCCTCCTCCTTCTCCTATCCTCTTTCCTCCTCCTATTATACTGCTTCTCCCCCTCTTCCTTCTCCTCGCTCTTCCTCCTCCTTCTTGATTATCCTCCCTCTCTCTCCTCCTCTTCCCTCTCTCCTCCTCCCTTTCTGCTACTTCTTCTCCTTCTCTCCTTCTCCTCCCCTCTTGCTTCTCCCCCTTCTCTCCTCCTCCTTGCCCTCTCCTTGCTCTTTCCTCCTCCTCCTCCTCTTTTCCTTCCTCCTCCTGTTACTTACTACTGCTACTCCTTTCCTCCTCCTCCTTTTTCCTCCCTCCTTTCTCCCCTCCTCCTCTCTTCCTCTTCTTCTCCTCCTCTCCTCCTCCTCCTCCTCCTGATTATCCTCTTCCTTCCTGCCTCCTCCCCCTCTTCTTCTTCTTCCTCATCCTCCTATTATACTGCTCTCTTCTCCACCTTCCTCCTCCATCTCCCCTTCGTTCTCATCCTCCTCTTCTTCTCTCTTCGCGTTTTTGGTTTCCATTTCACTCTCTCCTTGACTCTTCTCGTCTTCCTTTCGCTCTCCCTTCGCCATCTCCTCCTTTTACTTCCTCTTTCGTCTTTTCTATTTTCTTTTTCGTCCCATTTCTCGTCTTACAAAGTTTTACCTTGGCTTTTCCTCTTTCTTCCTTCTTCTCTTTTCTCTTCTTTTCTTTCCTCCCCTCTTTTTTTCTGTCCTCCTTCTCCTTCGCCTTCCTTTCATTTCTTTTCCTACTTTTTCTCTTCATTTTCCTCATCTTCCTCTCCACCTCCTCCTCATCCTCCTCCTATTCCACCCTCCTTTTCTGCCCTCAAATCTTCTTCCTTCCTCTCAACTCCACTCCTCATCATCCTCTCTCGCTCCCTCCTTTCCTCCTTCTCCTCCTCCTCTCCTCCTCCTTCTCCTCCTTCTCCCTCCTCCCCCTCCCGCTGCTCCTCTCTTTCTCCTCCTTCTCCTCCTCCTCCCACCTCCTCCTTTCCCCTCTCCACTATACTCCCTCTCCACCTCTCTCCTCCTTCCTCCTCCTCCTCCTCTTCTTCCTTCTTCTTCCTCCCTCCCCACCTCCTCCTCCTCCTCCCCGTCATCATCATCATCATCCAGCAACTGTTCTTTCTGTTCGTGCAGCCTTTGTCACCGCCCACCCCTCCTTCCCTCCTTCCCCCTCTCCACCCCCCCCCCTCCCCACCCCTTCCACCTTCATCGGAAAGACCTTTGTTCACGAAGCAAAGAGACGGGAGGCGAGTGGCTTCGCACTGATGTAAGCTTTTTTCTTCTTCTTTTTCTTTTGTCTTTTTTTTCTTTTTTGTTTTTTTTTTTTTTTTGTTTTTTTTTTGTCTTTTTTTTTCTTTCTTTTTATGTTTTTTTTTTTTTGTTTTTTTCCTATTACCTTTTTGTTGTTTTGGGGGAGGAAGGTTTTTTCTTTTTTTTTTCTTTTTTTTTTTTGTTTTTTTTGTTTTGTATATTTTTTATTATTCATTTTCCGATATTCTTCTTCTTTTGCTCCTTTTTATTTTCATTTGCCTCTTTGTTTATTTTTCATTTTCTTCTTTCTCTTTGCACTTTTGTTTTCATCTATTTGGGTATTTTTCTTTAGATTTCCTTTCATTTGTATTTGTTATTTTTTCTTGTGTTTCTTTCCTCCCTCTTTGGTTAATTATTTCCTCCGTCTTTCTTTCCTTTGCTTTCGTCTTCTCTTTCTTTCTTTTTTATTACTTTCTTCTATCTATCACTTCTTTCTTTCTCTCCTCCTCCTCTACCCCTTCTCCGCCTTTCCCTCTTCCTTCTCATCTTTCTCCTCTTATTCCCTTTACATTTCGTCATCCTTTTCCTATTCTTCCATTTTCTCTTCCTCCAATTTCTCGTCCTCTTCCTCTCTTTAATTCTTTCTCCTCCTTCTCTTCATCCTCTATCGGCCTTTTAACCTGTCCCTCCCCTTCTTCCTTTTTTTATTTTTTTTTTCTGCTTCCTCCATTTATCTCCCGTTATCCCTTTACACCAGTTTCTCTCTTCCCTTTTATTTTGTTGTTCTTTGTTCTCTCTCTGTTCTGTGTCTCTTATCGGCCTGTGTCTCTTATCTTTTCTTATCATTCGGTTTCGTCTAAAGTATGGATGAAATGGAATAATCTGAAGAAAGAAAAAAAAAACAATGTACTTTTTATATGTTTATCTAATTTAATAACTAATTTTCGTAATAAAAATAAATAACTTTAATACAACACTAGATGACGCATCCGCTAAAAAAAAAAATATAACTTTGAAGATTGTTTTTTCTTTGTTTGTTTTCTTGTTTGTTTCTTTGTTTTATTGTCTTTGTCTTAGTTCCATTTCATTAAGCATTTCACGACCTCACTTGACTTCGCAGATTCTCAAAGGAAATGGAGTATTGCACAAAGCTGTTACTTTTCCTAAATGTGCACAATCGTTCTTTTGAACATTTCGAAAAACGTGAAACTCCGAAATCAAAGCTCTCTCTCTATCTATCTATCTATTTCTATCTATCCACATATATTTCTGTCTATTTATCTATCTAGATCTATTTCTATCTGTCTATCTATCTATCTATTTCTATCTATATATATATATCTTTCTATCGGTCTATCTATCTATCTATTTATTTATATATCTAACTCTATCTATCTCTATCTATCTTCTCTATCTTATCTATCTCCTCTTCTATCTATCTCTATCTATCTCTCTATCTATCTACTATTATCTAGCTATCTATCTAGCTATATATATATACTATATATATCATATTAATAATATATAGTCTTACTATTATTATATCCATTTATCTCATCTCTTATTGTCTCATCTCTATCTTACTTTTTGCTATCTGTCTATATATCTCTTTATCTACGTTCTATCTATCTGAGCTCTATCTTTTCTGGTATCTATCTATCTATCTGTCTCTATCCATCTCTATCTGGTCTCTTTATTTCTATCTTTCTTTCTCTAATATATCTTCTTTGGACTTATACTATCAGTCTATCTACTTGCTCTCTCTCTCGTCTTCGGTCTCTCATCGCTCTCTTTCTCCTCCATCTCTCTCCTCTCCTCCGTCTTTCTTTTCTTTCTCATTCTCTCCTCTCTTCTCTCTCTTCTCTCTCATCTCTCTCTCTCTCCTCGTCCTCTCCTCATCTTCTCTCTCTCTCTTTCTCTTCTCCTCTTTCTCTCTTCTCTCCTCTCTCTCTCCGTTCTCTCTCTCATCTCTCTCCTCTTCTCGTCGCTCCGTTTGTCGTGTCTCTTCGTCTATTTTTCTCACTCTCCTTACTCTCTCTTTTTTTCTCTCTTCTCGATTCCTCGTTTTTGGGTTTCTCTTTAATCTTCTCTATCTCTCTCTAGTTATTATCTTTCTCTTCTTGTCTCTTCTCTCTCTCTTTCTTATCTCTCTCCCTCTTTGCTTTTTCTCTCTCTCTCTTTCTCTCTCTCTTTTACTCTTCTCTCTCATCTTCTCTTCGTCCATTACGTCTCTCTCTCTCTTTCCCTTCTCTCTCTTTTTACTCATGTGTTCGTTCTGCTTCGTGTTCGTGTGGTTCGTGTTCTCTGCTGGTTCGCTCGGCTGTGTTCGTGCTCGTGTGGTGTGGTTCGCTGTGTTCTGTGTTTCGTTCTTCGTCTTCCCTTGTCTACTCGCCAGTCTTTCTTATATATACTCTGTCTTTCATTCTCTCTCCTACTCCATCTCTCTCCTCTCGTTTCTCTCTCCTCTCTTCACCTTCATATTTTCTCTCTCTTCTCACTCACACTCTATCTCACACTCTCTCTCTCATGTCTCTTATCTCTGTCTTCCTATTTCCTCTGTGTGTGTGTGTGTGTGTGGTCTCTCTCATTCTCTCTCTCTCTCTCTTCCTCTATACTCTACTCTCTTTCTACTCTCTATCTTAGATATGTTCTTTCCTACCTCTCTCTCTCTTTCGGCCTCCTCTCCTCTCTCTCTTCTCTCTTTCCTCTTTTCTCTTCTCCCTCTCTCCTTCCTTCTCCTCCTTTTTCTTCTTCTTCACTACATCGCAATCTGTACCAACAGAAAAATAATAAATAACATTCTCGTGAGCTCGCGGTGGCGCTTTAAGCACATCTAAGACACAGCCATGAAACAGAGAATTAAACTGTACTTCACGTCTTACTGAATTCTATTGGTTGAGTTAATTTCTCGTTTCAATCAGCATTCAGCCAAAAAAAAGAAGGAGAAACGAAAGGAAATTCAACATATACCTTTTTTTTTAAGTATTCCGCATGCTGACAATCAATAATATTGATGATGATATTAAGCCAGAAACCAACATAAGAGATATTCGATCAAATGGGTTAATACGAAAATTAGTAGTGCAGTGTCTTGAAAAATTCATATAAAATTGATTATGATAATAAGATGTTTAAATTAGATTAATGAATAAATAATAACTGATACATGACTACTGATCAAACCAATAAATATGAGATAAGACAATGATGATGGTTTCTCATGATTAGTAATGGATGATAATAGCAATAACTCAACATCTAATGATATTGGTATGCAACTGTATCTTATTATACTACTCTATATGAGGCGATTTCATGTCGTACTAATGAAAATGATGTTGATATCAGCAAAGAACAAACAGTAATGATGATAAATAATTATTGATTATGATTAATCATGTTACATCACACGTATAGATGATCGCACATGATTGATGAAATGTTTACATGCTGGATGAGGCATTCATAATGATTAATTAATAACTAATACTTAAGAATAAAAATAATGATAATTATATCAGTGCTACTACTAATAATAACCAATAATATGATGATTAGGTAATACGCCTAATTGCTGTAATCGTACACATGGCTTAGCAATGGTCGTATCGATACTGTGTACATGGCTGTCGTTGACTATTGGACTTTAACTTATCACGGTTTACTATGTTCTTCCTTTATCTATCTTTAATTTTCATCTATTTCATTAACTTTGATTTTTATTATTATCATCATTAATTATTACTGCTATTCCCAAAAGCAATATCGCGCCATGGATTGTTAGATAAAGCTTCTGTACCATTGCCACGTATTGTATATTCTATGTATATTCTGATACAATCACTTACTTATGTATTAATAATGTCACTCACTGGCTATATATATTGGTACACTGTTACACTTCATTACTGTTATTAATGTCTGCATCATTTGTACAACTCACTTATTAGTATTATATGTACTGCTATTATGTACACTCACTTATTATGTATTATATGTACTGCATATTATGTACACTCACTTATTATGTATTATATGTACTGCATATTATTTACACTCACTTATTATGTATCATATGTACTGCATATTATGTACACTCACATAATACTGTTTATATGAACACTTATATCGCAAAAAACGTGCTTCCCTTTTAAGTTCATAGTCACCTGCTATGAACTAGTCATTTGAAAAAGTTATATATAACACATTTGCTTCTACTTTCACGAATAATCCAATAATGACTGAAATAGATAGATAAATTGTTCTTATTAAACTTTTGAATAGGAGACAAAGGGAATTAAATGCAACATGTAATTGGGTACAAGTAAATATATAAAGTTGATGTACCTTTTATGATGTATATGTAGTGTCTATGGCATGGATCTTAGGTAATCTAGTTTTGTGTATAAAACGTGTTTACATGTACTGTCTCTCTCTCTCTCTCTCTCTCTCTCTCTCTCTCTCTCTCTCTCTCTCTCTCTCTCTCTCTCTCTCTCTCTCTCTCTATCTATCTATCTATCTATCTATCTCTCTCTCTCTCTCTCTCTCTCTTTCTCTTTCTTCTTCTTTCTCTTTTCTTTCTCTCTCTCTTCTCTCTTTCTCTCTCTCGGTCTCTCTCTCTTCTCTTCTCTCTCGACTCTCTCTTCTCTCTCTCTCTCTCTCCTCTCTCTCTCTCTCTCTCTCTCCTCTCTTCATCTCTCCTCTCTCTCTTTCCTCTCTCTCTCCCTCTCTCTTCTCTTGTAGGGGGGGGTAGGAGCGGAAAGAGAATTTTTATGTTAGCGTTTTTTTCTATACTCAGAACGGCGGATTTCTACTCTACCTTTAGAAAGTTTGTTAGTGATTGTCTTTTCAAATGTTCATGCTTTCACAAAAGCTGGTGTATCAAGTCAATATATATTGGAGCATTTTTTTCTTTAGAATTTGTATCTCTCTCTCTCTCTGTCTCTCTCTCTCTCTCTCTTTCTCTCTCTCTATTTCTTTTAATCAGTATTTGTATGTGTCTGTGTTCGTGTGTGTGTGAGAGAGAGAGAGAGAAAGAGAGAATGAGAGAGAGAAAGAGCGAGAGAGAGAGAGAGGAGAGAGAGAGAGAGAGAGAGAGAGAGGAGACGAGAGAGAGGAGAGAGAGAGAGAGAAGTACGACGAGAGCGAGAGAGATCCAGACAGAGACAGAGAGACGAGACAAGAGAGAGCGAGAGAGAACAGACAGACAGCACCCGACTAGTACAGACAGACAGAGAAAGAAAGATATACCTCAAGAGCAGAGGACAGAAAGGAACAAAACTGGTCTCCCACTGTCGTCGTTCTTGGCGGGTGAGTCAATCCCACAGATATGGAGATTGACGTCGCTCCAAAGCATACAAATTATGATTAATCGAGGCTGAGTTAACGAGTCCTGATATAAGGTGCGCAGTGAACAGACGAGAATGGCGACGGATACGCCGGGTAAGCAATAGCAATCATTATAAAGTACGCATTTTTGGGTGAAATGGATTTGCTCGCTAGGGAAGTGGGTGGTGAAAGGACGAGGAAATAGAGCAGAGGAGAGCAGGCGCGAAAGGTGCTTAGGAATGTTGAAGTAGAGAGAAAGGGGAAAGAGAAGAGGGAGAGAAGGGAAGGTTGTAGGTGGAGGAGAGAGGGAGGGGGACTAGTGTGGATGGATGGGTTTGTTGGGGTACAGTAAGCGAAGTTGAGGGAGAGTGAAGCAGTGTGGAGATGAGACTAGAGGGTACGAGACTAATTTCTTTTGTTATGAGTACTGGAGGTTAGGTAGTGATGGTATTGTAGTAGGGGGAGCTGTGTGTAACGCAGGGAGGGAGGGGGAGCAGAGGAAAGAGGGAAAGGGAGAGAAGAAACAAAGGGTGATTTGAGAAGAGAGAGAGAGAGGAGGAGGCAGGATTTGAGGTAGGAGAGAGACGAGAGGACTGAAAGGGGGGGCAAACAACGGTAAATGTTGTACTGCTGTCTGTACTTGCTCTTTATCTCTGACCACCTGTTATCGTGTATTCTTGCCTGGTTTATGGTTTTGTTATCTTATGGTCTTCTTTTTGTTCTCTCCTTTTTTCTCTTAGCGATCTCATCTGCTCTTGTTTTAGGTCTCCATGATCTCTTTTTCTTTTTTTTCTGGCGCGCCTTTTTGCCTGGTTCTTGTTGTTCACTTTGTCAAGGACCCTTGTGTACTTTGGGCTGCTACACTGTCTTCTCTCGTATCCTATCTCTCTCTCTCTCATCTCTATCCTCTGCTTCTCCCGGTTTCTCTCTCCTCATTCCACTCCTCTTTCTTTCTCTCATTTCATATCTATCCTTCTCCCCGATCGCTCCTCCCATGCCTCCCCATACTCTCTACACTTACATTCAGTATTCCTTAGCTCTCTCATTCGCTTCTCTAACACTACGAACTCTTCCATCCACGTAAGGATCAACGCCGAACTCTCCGTTGCGTTCTTCTCACTTTTCTATCCTCATAATCTAATCATCCTGTTTTTGCGTTACTCCTCATAAGTTTAAAAACGTCCATCAAATTCTATCCAGATTCCTCTTGCATC
>NW_020870032.1:279989-300185 GCF_003789085.1 Penaeus vannamei
ACACACACACACACACACACACACGCCATCCTCCCCACAAACTTACCCGCACACACTTTTACCCACACTTTTCGCGAGCACAAACACTGGCCAAGCACCACAAGCAACTAAGATCAACTACGCCCTTTCTCCTTGAAAAAAAGAAAAAAAAAAAAAAACACGCACGCCCACACTCCTTTGGAATGAGAATCCCCCCGTATTTTAGTCGTGTTCCTCAAGGTCGTTCATTAATCGGGTCTGAACGAATGGACGACCGGCAGTACGACCGAAGACCCAGTCAATAATAAACTGTATGGCGACCGAACGACTGGCTCTACGACTCAGTCAATAATAAACTGTGTGGCGACCGAACGACTGGCTCTACGACTGGCTTTACGACTGGCTCTACGACTGGCTCTACGACTGGCTGTACGACTGGCTCTACGACTCAGTCAGTAATAAACTGTATAGTGATCGATTTAATGGGCTACTGACTGACTGGGTCGTCGACGGTTGCAGGGCCACCGGTTGATGGACTGACGTCGACTGTGCGATTAGCGACTGTCCGCAACGACTGACGACTGAGCGGCAACGGAACGGCATTTCGCTGAACGATTTGCTGGTAGAAATACGACTGACAAACTCGTTGAAAAAGGTTGATTGGACGATTTGATTGATCATCGACTGAACAACTGCAAAGCCTTTGACTGGACTTTACGATCATTAGCAGAACGGGTCACGACCTATGCCTGAACAGCCTAACGACCTTCAGCAGAACAACTCACGGGGTTTGACTGAACAACCTAACGACCTTTAGCAGAATAACTAGTGGCCTTTGCCTGAACAATCTAACGACCATTAGCAGAACAACTCACGACCTCTGCCTGAACAACCTAACGACCATCGACTTAGCAGCCTTACGAGCATTAGCTAAAGAACCCTACGACCTCTGAATGAACGACCGAACGACCAGTGAACGACTGAACGACTTGAATGATTGATCGGCCATCGACTGGCGCTGGGACGAGGAAGCCCCAGCTATTTTCCACTCCGGGAGAAGTTGGGGCGTTGGGGATGGTTGGTGGACTCTGGAGAAAGACGAAGAGGGAGAGGAGAAGGAGGGAGAAAAGGAGAAAGAGAGAGAAAGAAATGAAGGAAGAAAGAAGGAGAAGGAGAGGGAGAAAGACAGAGAGAGAGAAAAGAAGGAGAGCGAAAAAGACAGAGAGAAAGAGAGAGAAGGAGAGGGAGAGGGAGAAAGACAAAGAGAGAAAGAGAAAAGAAAGAGGGATAGAAGGAGAGGGAAAGAGAGAG
This sequence comes from Penaeus vannamei, assembly GCF_003789085.1. Lineage (NCBI taxonomy): Eukaryota > Metazoa > Arthropoda > Malacostraca > Decapoda > Penaeidae > Penaeus > Penaeus vannamei. The sequence goes on from NW_020870032.1 coordinate 281,280, forward strand.
AAAGAAAGAAGGAGAGGGAAAAGACAAAGAGAGAGGGAGAGGAGAAGGAGAGGGAGAAAGACAAAGAGAGAGGGATAGAAGGAGAAGGAGAGGGAAAAAAGACAGAGAGAGAAGGAGAAAGACAAAGAGAAAAGAAAGAGGGAGAGAAGGAGAGGGAAAAAAGACAAAGGTGGTAATAGGGGAGGTGACTTATAAACGATGATAGGAAGGGTGATAATGATGATGAAGGTAGGGTTAATGGCAGTTACGAAGATTGTGCTAATAAAAGATGGTGAGGGGAATAATAACGATTTTTGATAATGCCAGAGACGATATAATAATGATAAAACCCCGATAACGATGATAAAAATGGAAACAATGATTTGGGATAATGAAAGTAAGTAATTACCAGACGGTACCGTTACCATAACAGCCACAGTGACGTAGAGATGACGTAAATAATGACAATATGAAGAATAACGATAATGATAGTCATTATAATGAAGAGCGAGCCACAGGAAGCAATCTGCCGTGGAAATATCATTATGATATGGTCTTGAGATGCTGAGTCTTTCTGGTCGATATGATGAATCTAGCATACTCACTCATCGATTTGGAGAGAGAGAGAGAGAGAGAGGGAGAGAGAGAGGGAGAGAGATAGACAAAGAGGGAGAGAGAGAGAAAGTAGGAGAAGGAGAGGGAGATTGACAAATACGAAGGAGAGGGAGTAAGACAAAGGGAGAGAGGAGAAGGAGAAGGAAAAAGACAAAGATAGAGAGAGAGAGACGGAGGGAAGGAGAGAGAGAGAAAGAGAAAAAGAAAGAGAAGGAGAGAGAAAGAAAGAAAGAGAGATAGAGAGACCGTATGTGTGTATGTGTGTGTGTGTGTGTGTGTACGTGCGTGTGTGTGTGTGAGAGAGCGAAGTACACCCTCTTTTTTAGCCGGGGCGCTGAGCGACCGGCTGGCTCGGAGCACAGCTTGGCGTGGCAGAGCCGATATGAGAATCGTGCCTACAATAGCGAATGGAGGCTTAGCTAGCTCTAGTGCCTCCTAGCAGGGCGTGGGAGCAGCCGCCGGTGGGAATTGCTAGTGTAGGCATGGGATTTTTTTTTTTTTTTTTTTTTTTTTTTTTTTTTTTTTTTTTTTTTTTTTTTTTTTTTGTCTCACGCTCTTGTGTCGGTGTTTTTGTTTTGTTTGTTTACTTTTTTTAATGTTGTTTTGGCGGGGCTGTGCCTGGTCCTGTCTTTAATTTTTGTTTTTTCGTCTGATTTATTTCTCTTTGTGGTTTGTTTTACTCTCTCTCTCTCTCTCTCTCTCTCTCTCTCTCTCTCTTTCCTGTTTTCACCCTCATTCTCCCTCTCCATCTCCTCTCCATCCCATTCTTTCCTCAGCTTCTCTCTCTTTCTCTCCCTCTTTCTTCCTCTCCACTCTATCCCTCCGTCTTTTAACCCCCTCCTTCCTTGTCTCCCTCTCCTTCCAAACAATCCTCCTTCTCTCCCTCTCTTCCTCCTTCACCCTTTCTTCCTTTCTCCCTCCCACTTTAAATCATCTTTCTTCTTCTCTCCCTCTCTTCCTCCTGCCCTCCTTCTCTCCTTCTCCCTCTCTCTCCTTTCAAATCATCCTTCTCCTTCTCTCCCTCTCTTCCTCCTTCCCTCCTTCTCCCTTTCTCCCTCCCACTCCTTTCAAATCATCCTTCTCCTTCTCTCCCTCTCTTCCTCCTTCCCTCCTTCTCCCTTTCTCCCTCCCACTCCTTTCAAATCATCCTTCTCCTTCTCTCCCTCTCTTCCTCCTCCTCCCTTTCTCCCTCCCTCCGTGCGGGTGGTCCGGCCGATGATTATAAAAGGACGCACCGACCATATGGTGGGGGTGAGGGTGATGAGGGAGTGGTGAGGGTGAGGGGGAGGGAGGGAGTGGTGAGGGTGAGGGTGAGGGAGTGGTGAGAATGAGGGAGTGGTGGGGTGAGNGATCCGGCGCCTAAGCCTCCAAAGCTTGTGATTTATACTTGCTTATTCCGTCCCGCTTTGTTTATGGCGTTGTTTATTCGTAGGTACGTGTGCGTCGTGGTGATGTGGGATTGTTGGTGTACGTTATTGTGTGTTGTGACTGGGGTGCTATGCCCGGATTATGTTTGTGTGGTGGTGTGTTTTCCATAATGATAGCATGAGACGGAGACTCAAGGACGAGCGAGAGGAGAGAGGAGAGAGACCGAAGAGAGAAGAGAGAGAGAGATGAGAGAGAGAGCACGCAGATGAGGAGAGAGTGAGAGAGAGAGAGATGATGAGAGATGATGAGGAGAAGAGAGATCATCGTCATTTTATACTCGTAAATTTACTAGTATTTAATTTCTCCCTAATTCACAATTTTTCGACTACTCCGCGGATTGTGGGTGTGTGTGTGTGGTGTTTGTGTGTGTGTGGTGTGTTGTGTGCTGTGTGTGTGTGTGTGTGTGTGTGTGTGTGTGTTCGCACATATTTTGCATTACCCCTCGGATTGTGTACGTTGTGTGTGTGTGTTACGTGTGTGTCGTGTGTGCTGTGCGTGCGTGGTGCCTGCGGGTTCCCGCTTTTTGTTGCCAGAACTATTGAACCCTCGAGCGGGACTTGAATTGGCTACTGCTCGAACTCTCCACAAACACTGAAACAGATTTTTTCTTCTCTCATTTTTAATCTCCCAACCAATTTGGTAAAAGGAATATAGTTTTTTTTCCAAAGGTTATTTATGTGTTTGTAATATTTCTTTTTCATGTGTGTAGTTGTGTGTTTGTTCACCTGTGTGTGTGTGTGTATGTGTGTGTTTGTTTGTTTGTGTGTGTGTATGTGTTGTTTGTGTGTGTATGGATGTGTGGTTTGTTTGTTTGTGTGTATGTATGTTTGTATGTTGTTATGTGTATGTTGTTGTGTGTTTGTGTTTATCAGGGTGGCCGGGCGTGGGCTTTACGATATGTGCTGTGTGTGTGTCGTCAGTTGTGCGCTGTGTCTGCTAGATGTACGTGCGTGTGTGCGATGTGTGCATGGGCGGGTATTGCGGCATTCCCTCGCTGGCAGTACATCACATTAATGTTTTGGTTCGCAAGGGAAGTGCTCGTGGGGGGGCTAGGGTAGGGGGGCCTGTATTGGAGGGGGGGGCTGGTTTTTCTTTCGGGGGGGGTAGGTAGGCTTTTATTGTATATTTTTTATTTTTTTTTTGTATTTTTTTTTGTTTGTACCGATAGTGTTTTTATTAGTAGGGGTTTTGTTTTTATAGTGTTTTTCTGTTTTATTTAGTTAGTAAGTTTTTGTTGTTTGTTCTTTTTAGTTTTATTTGTTTTCTCTTTAGGTTATTGTATTTTTTTTTTTATTTTATTTGGTTCGGGGTTGTTGTTTAGTAGGGGATATTTCATGTTTTTGTTAGTTTTTACTTTTTAATATTGTTGTTTGTTGTTTGTTTTTTTTTTTTTGTTTATAGTTCTCTATTTGTTGGTTTATTTTCATTTTGTTTTATTATTGTTTTATTTTTATTAGTGGCGCTCGCGGGTTCTCTGGGGGTGCTGTCTTGGGCTGTCTCTATTAATGTTCATCGGGGTGATGGGTTCGGGGTGGTTTTTCGTAGTCCTTTTAGTTTTGGGGGTGGGGGGTTGTAGGTATGGGGGGGTATCTTGTTTCTTTTTTTGTGGTTTTTTGGGGTGGATATTTTTATGTTATGTATTTTTTTTACTTTTTTTTTGTTGTTTTGTTTTTTTTTTTTTTTGTTTGTTGTTTTTGTTGGGTTTTTTTTATTTTTGTTTTGTTTTTCTTTTTTTTTATTATTTTTTTGTTTTTATCTCGTTTAGGTGTTTTATTGTTTTTTTTTTTTTTTTTTTCGGTGTGTTATTCTTTTTTGGGTTACTATCGTGTATTTTCTTTTTTTTTTTTTTTTGTATGTTTTTTTTTTTTTTCTTCTTGGTCTTTTTTTTTTGATGTTTAGGGGGGGCGCGCGTAGAAAATAGAGGGGAGGGGAGGAGGGGGAGGACCCAAACCTCTGACTTCATGTTGCCTACACTTGCCTTTTGCCTCTCTCTCTCTGATCTCTCTCTCTCTCTCTCTCTCTCATCTCTCTCTCTCTTACTCTCTTCTCTCTCTCTCTTCTCTCTCTCCTCTCTCTCTCTCCTCTTGTTTGCTGTTTACATGTTTAATGTGATTTATGGTCTCGTTGTTTGATCATTCCTCCCGCCCCCCCCCCCTTTCTTTCTTTCTCACTTTCTTTCTCTTTCTATTCTGCTTTCTCTCTTACTCTCTCTTTCTTCTGCTATCTATCTATTCTATCTATCTAATTCTATCTTTCTTTTCTCTCTCTCTCTCATCTCTCTCTCTCTCTCTCTCTCTGTCTCTTCTTCTCTCTCTCTCTCTCTCTCTCTCTCTCCTCTCTCTCTCCTCTCCTCCTTTCTCCGCCCTTTCTCTCTTGTTTCTCTATCCCTCTTTCCTCACCCTTTCCTCCTTCCTCTCCCTCCTTTCCCTCACCCTGCCTTCTCTCTCTCCCCCTCCCTTCGACCCCTTTACTCCCTCCGGGCTTCTCTTCACCCTTTCTCTCTCGCTCCATCTCTCCCTTTATCCTTCGTTTCAGCCCCTTACCCTTTCTCTCATTAACGCCTTGTACACCTTCTTCCCTTCTCTTCACTCCTTCCTCTTTTCCTTCCCTTCCCTTTTGCGCCTTCGCCTTCCTTTCCCTCCTTCCCTCCCTCCCTCCACCTCCTCCCTTCCATCATCCCTCATTTCTCCCCTCCCTCCCTCCCCATTACACCTTCCCTTCCTCCTCCCTTCACCCCCTTCCCCCTCCCCTTCCCTCCCTCCTCCCTCCCTCCCTCCCTCACCTCCCTTCCCTCCCTCCCCTTTCCCTCCCTCCCTCCCCCCTCCCCTTCCCCCTCCCTCCCTCCTTCCCTTCTCCTCCCCATAACCCCCTCCCTTCCTCTCCCTCCTTCCTTCCCTCCCTTCCCCTCCTTTCTTTCTTCTTCCCCCCCCCCACCCCCCTCCCCATCCCTTTTTTTTATTTATGTTATCGACTCGCAAGGCTGTAGGCCAAAACACTCCCCGCCCGGCCCGAGGAGAGTGCTTTTGTGCCCGGCGATATATTGGCAAGTGGAATTGTCGCTTTTCGTAGCCCTCTTTCTTCTTGCTCCCAGTTGTTGTTGACCCCCTTTTCGCTCTGTCTGTCTGTCTGTCTGTCTTGTTCTGGTCTTCTTTTTTTTTGTGTGTGTGTGCGTCTTTTTCTGTTCTTTTCGGTCTTCTTTCTCTCTCTCTTTTCTCTCTATCCCTCCCTCCCTCCCCCCTCCCTCCCTCCCTCCCTCCCGTCCCCTCTTTATCTTTATCTCTTCCCCTTCCCTCCATCCTTCATTCGCTCCTCTCTCTCCCTTCCTTTATTCTCTCCCCTTCCTTTCTCCCTCCCTCCCTCCCTCCTGCTTTCCAATTCCCTCCCGTCGCTCCCTCCCCTCCCTCTCCCTCCCTCCCCCTCCTCGAACCGTCTTTCTTTCCCCCCTCATTTTCCCTCCCTCATTCCCACGCTGTATCTAGAGCGTATTCACAAAACCAAGATAGAAAACATTCTCTAAGCGCTCTCTCTCTCTCTCTTCTCTGTCTCTTTTTTTCTCTAGTTCTCTAGAGTAGAGTAATAGAGAGAGAGAGAGAGGAGAGAGAGAGAGAGAGAGAGGAGAGAGAGAGAGAGACGAGGAGAGAGAGAGAGAGAGAGAGAGAGAGAGATGAGAGAGAGACAGAGAGAAGAGAGAGAGAGACAGAGATTTGACAAAGAAAAGGACCTCCCCCCCCTGTAATCGTACCTAATAACATTGTGTGTGTGATGCGTGTGTGTGTGTGTGGTGTGTGTGTGTGTGCGTGTGTTGTGTGTGTGTGTGTGCGTGTGCGTGTGTGCGTGTGCGTTGTGCGTGGTGTGTGTGTGTGTGTGTGCGTTGCGTGTGCGTGTGCGTGCGGACACGATCACACCCAAACGTCATGACACAGAATTCGGGCGTTGATGCTGCCGAGATCTGCGAATAACTTTTTTTTTTTTTGAACAGTACACCAGGGCTGAACAAGTGACTGTGAACACGAGACCCTTGGTGGAGAAAGGGGGGGGTGGAGGGAGGGGAGGGGGGGAGGGAGGGGGCGGAGTGGAGGGGGAGGGGGAAGGAGGGTTGGAGGGGGGAGGGGAACGGGGGGGATTTGGAAGGGGGGGGGAACGGGGGAGGGGAGGGGGGAGACGGGGAGGACCGGGGAGGGTGAGTTGGAGGGGGGGGGGAACGGGGAGGAGTTAGAGGGGGGGGAGGGGAACGGGGAGGAAGGGGAGGGGGAACGGGGAGAGGAGTTGGAGGGGGAGGGGGAACGGAGGAATTGGAGGGGGGAGGGCGACGGGCGGAGGAGTTTGAGGGGGGGAGGGGAACGGTGGAGGAGTTAGAGGGGAGGGGGGCAACGGGGAGGATTTGGAGGGGGAGGGAAACGGAGGAGGAGGTTGGAGGGGGGAGGGGAACTGGGAGGATAGAGTGGCGGAGGGGACGGGGAGAGTTGAGGGCGAGGGAACGGGGGAGGAGTTGAGGTCGGGGAGCGGGAACGGGGGAGGAGTTGGAGGGGGAGGCGGAACGCGGGAGGCAGTTGGAGGGGGAGGCGGAACGGGGGGTTGGAGGGTGGGGCAGTGTAGCACAAAAGTTGAGATGAACAGAAGAGTTGCGCGGGTGGCGGTGCGGGGTGGAGGGGAGGGCGAGGGGGAGGAGGCGAGTTTCCTTCACAGCACAGCAAGGGTAGATTGTAGGTAGAGGGGTCGGATTGAGGGAGGGGTTGAGGGGGGAAGGGAGAAGGCGAAATCCTAGTAGAAAGAGAAGGGGGGATGGCGGGGAGGAGCAGGAGGGGAGGGAGTTTAGCAGTAGTAGAATGGGGAACAGATGTCGGGGGAAAGGTAGCAGTGGGGGGGAGGGGAGGTGAACGGAACGGAAGGGGTGGGTGGAGGGGATGTGGGAGGGGGAGGAGGGGATGGTGGGGGTGGGGGTAGGAACTAGTCTAGCATGGGAATGAGAATGTGCAAGTAAATCGGATAGGGGGGGGTCCTGTAAGGGTGGGTTGGGGCGGTGGGGGGAGGGAGAGGAAATCCTTCGAAGAGAAAGGGGGGAAAGAAGGGGGGAGGGGGTTCAGCAATAGAAGATAGAAGAATGAGCAACAGACTAAACGTAGGAAGAGAAGGGGAAGGAAATGAAAGACAAAAGACGAGAATTGGTGGAGAGAATGAGGGAGAGGGATGTCCTTCGAAAAATAGTGTGGAAAAATGAGGGTGGGGGGGAGGGGGTGGGGGGGGGGGGGCGGGAGGAAAGCTTAGCAGAGAAGGTAAACGCGCAGCAGAAGAGAGAGGGGGGGGAGAACGGGTTAAGGGTAGGGGGAGGGGGGAGAGAAAAGAAAGGAAAGAAAGAAAGAGGACAAGGAGAACGAATCTACAACCTAGTGTAGAAGGGTAGAGTGAGGCAGAGAAGTCGGGGGGGGGTGTAGGGGGGGAGAGGAGGAGCATCATAGCAGAAGGTCAAATGAGCAACAGACTGGAAAGGAGGGGGAGGGAAGGGGAGGGGGAGAGGAGAAGGAAGGGGAGGGGGAGGGGAAGGAGAGGGGGAGGGAGCGGGAGGGGGAGAGGAGGGAGGGAGGGGAGGGGGAGCGGAAGAGGGAGAGGAGGAGGGAGAGGAGGAGGAGGAAGGAAGAAGGGAGGGGGAGGAAGAGGGAGAGGAGAAGGCAGAAGGGAGGGAGGGGGAGGAGAGGGGAGCGGAAGAAGGGAGAGGAAGGGAGGGAGGGAGAGGGGGCGGAAGAAGGGAGAGGAGGGGGACGGGGAGAAGGGAGGGGGAGAGACCCGTCCAGCGTAGAAGGTAGAATGAGCTAGAGTCTCGGTAGATGTAGGTCGCGCCGTCGGGACTCTACATCTTGCGGCGACTTGCACTTATTTGTATGCTCGAAGAAGCCCTCTACAGCAGGTGGCGTAGCCTGATTCAGCGCGGGGCTCGTGTGTGCGTCTGTGTGTGCGGTCGTGTGTAGGTGTGTGCGTAAGGTGGGAGGAAGGAAGTGTGTAGGGTAGGGTGGGAGGCGGTACATGTGCGTGTGTGTGTGTGTGTAAGTGGAGGAATTATATGTGTGCGTGTAGGATGGGACAGTAATGTGTGTGTGCGTGTATGTGTGTGGGGAGAGTGTGTCCTACAGCCAGGCAGACAGGCAGACAGTCGACAGGAGAAAGCGAGGCAGACAGAGAAAAAGAGAGAGAAAGGGAGACAGCCAAACGCAAGTTTGACGTGCATGTATAAACAAGAGAAGCAGAGAGTCATTATCAGCTTTTGTGTGTGTGCACGCACGCGTGCGTTTGTGCAAGTATGTGTGCGTATGTTTACGCACACATATTAGAGAGTTGACAGACAGTTGTACAAGCATCAGACGGAAGCTCTTTGTGTATGTAAGAGTTTTTTATCATTTTTGAAGAGGAGGAGGAATTGGGGTTAGCGAAGGGCGTGCGAGGCTGAGGCTTGGAAGAGGAAGAGGAGGATGCGGAGAGGAGGGGGAAGGGAAGACATGTTGCATACAGAGGGAGGAGTGAAGGAGACAAAGGAGAAAAGGGGAGACAAACAGAAAGGAAAATGGGAGGGAGAGAGAGAGAGAGGAACGGGAGAATAAATACGGTAAAGAATGGAAAGCAATATATCATGGTAAAAGAATGAAGAGAGGAGGGGAAGAGACGAAGGGAGGAAGGAAACGAGAATGTCAACAGTAGTACGATAAAGAGTCAAACAAATAAAGAAACTTAGAAGGAAGAAAAAAAAACAAATAAAGTAAAGATAGGCGAAGGAAGAGGAGTCAAACGAATAAAAAAAACACTTAAAAGAAAAAAAAAAGAGAAGATAAAAGAGAAGGAAAAAAAGAGAAAAAAAGAAGAAGGAAGAGAAAAAAGAGAAAAAAAGAAAGGAAGGAGAAAAAGGGAGAAAAAGAAAGGAAGGAAAAAAGAGAAAAAAAAAAGAAAAAAATAGATAAAAAAGAAAAAAATAAAATAAAAAAGAAGAAAGAAAAAAAAGAAAAAAAAAACAAAGATAGGCCAAGGAAGGGGGGGGGGAGAATGTGGCTCAGAACACGACGTATACAAAGCTCAGTGCATGATTCCACGAGGGAGACGAACCACACGCCCACACCTGGACCCGCCCACGCCAGGAGATCCCCGTCTCTGGCTCTATTGACCCGTGGGTGCGGTAGGGGCGTGGAAGAACGAGAGAGAGAGAGAGGGAGAGAGAAAGAAAGGAGGGAGTGAGGAGAAGGAAAAAAAAGAGGGGGAAGGGAGACAGAGGGAAGAGGAGAAGAGAGAAAGAGGGGGGAGGAAGAGAGGGAGAGCAAGGGGAAGAGGAGAAGAAAGAGGGGTGGGAGGAGAGAAGGAGGAAGAGGGAAGAGGGAAGGAGAAGAGAGAAAGAGGGTGGAGAGGGAAGGAGGAAGAGGAGAAAGAGAGAGGAAGAGGGGTGGAGTAAGGAGAGAAGAGGGAAAGAGAGAGAGGGAAGGAGAGTGAAAGAGAGATAGCAGGGGAGAAGGAGAGTGAGAGAAGAGAATAAAGAGAGGTGTTAGGAGGGAACGAGAGGAAAGAAAAGGGAGAGGAAAAGCGAGAGAAGAATTGAAAGGATTGAAAAAGGGAGTGGAAAAGGAAAGAGAAAAATGGTGGAAGAATGGGGGAGATTCGGATTATAGAAAGAAAGGTGGAAGGGGAGGTTTATATATGGTTATAGGCCTAGGTATCTGCTTCCGAATGCATGTCCTCACCTGTATGTCTTTTGAGGCTATATTTGTCTGTCCCTATCTGTCTGTGTCTCCGCGTGCCTGTGTCTCTTGGTCTCTCTGTCTCCCTAAATGTCTGCATCTCCCTTTATCTCTATGACTCTCTCCATGTTTGTGTTTCTGTGTGTCTTCGTGTTTTTATGTCTGTCTCTTCTCGTCTCTCTATCTCTTCGTGTCTGTATGTCTGTCTCTCTCTTCGTGTATGTGTATCTGTATCTGTGTCTCTTCATGTCTTTATGTTTCTCTCTCTCTCTCTCTCTCTCTCTCTCTCTCTCTCTCTCTCTCTCTCTCTCTCTCTCTCTCTCTCTCTCTCTCTCTCTCTCTCTCTCTCTCTCTCTCTTCATGTACGTATGTCTGTCTCTTTATGTCCCTTCATCCCCGTGTGTGTATCTGCGTCACCCCTTCATGCCCCTGCGGCCCCCCTCATGTCTGTGTTTGCGTCTGTGAGTGTGTCTACGTCTGTGTCTACGTCTGTGTCTGCGTCTGTGAGTGTGTCTGCGTCTGTGTCTATGTCTGTGTCTCCGTCTGTGAGTGTATCTGCGTCTGTGAGTGTGTCTACGTCTGTGTCTGCGTCTGTGTCTGCGTCTGTGTCTGCGTCTGCGTCTGTGAGTGCGTCTACGTCTCTGTCTGTGTCTGCGTCTGTGAGGGAGCAAGGGGGCAAGGAGCGGAATCAGGAAGGGACGGCAAGCGGAAGCCACGGAGGTGTAAGGCGAGGAATGACCAATGAATAATAAATCGGAGGGTCGGGGCATGCTCGCCCTCCATTACGGTGGAGAGAGCCAGGGTGGAGGCGTGGCGAGGGTGTGTGGGTGATGGGTGGGGGTGGGCGATGCGGGGGAGGGGAAGAGGGGAGGAGGAGAGAGGGAAAGGGGTAATGAGGGGTTGGGTGGGGTGGGGATGGGGCGATGCGGCGAGGGAAGAGGGAGAGGGTAATGAGGGGTGGGATGGGTTGGGTGGGGGGCGCCTGCGGTGGAGGGGAGAGGGGTAATGAGGGGTGGGGATGGGGTCGAGGTGGGGGCAGGGAGGAGGGGGAGGAGGGGGAGAGGGGTAATGAGGGGGTGGGGAAGGAGGGAAAGGAGTAATGAGGGGTAGGGGAAATAAAAGGTAATGGGGGAAGGGTGGATAAGAGTCAGGAGGGAAGGGGTGGGTTAAAGAGGTAATGAGGGGGGGAGGGGTTGAGACAAAGGGGCAATGAGGGAAGAGGTGGACACTAAGGGTAAAATAGGGGTAGGGGAAGCAAAGAGGTAATGAGGGGAAATGGAGGAGGTAATGAGGGAAAGAGAAGACAAAGGGGTAATGATTAAAGAGGACAAGACAAAGGGGTAATAAGGGAAAGAGGAGAAGACAAAGAGGTAACGATAATAAGGGGACGGAAAGAGACTCCTAAACAGTGACGGGATAGAGGAAGAATAGAAGAAGACAGAGAGAGAGGAAAGAGGAATAAGACAGAGAGAAGAAAGGAGGAGGGAAGTGCGAGGAGACAAGAGAGCGACGCAGAGGAAGGGGAAGAGCGAGAGGACGAAGAGAGGAAAGGGGAGAAGCAAGAGGAGGATGAGGGGAGGATGAGGGAAGGGTCTGAGGGGACCAAGTAATGGGAGAAACACCACCTGCTCTGGGGATATATATTGTTATTGTTATATTAATATTGTTACTGATATTACGACTGCAACTACTGCTACTTCTACTACTACTACTATTACTACTACTACTTCTACTTCTACTTCTACTTTTGCTTCTACTCTACTACTACTATACTATTACTACTCCTACTGCTATTGCTATATTATTACTACTATTACTACTGCTACTTCTACTTCTAATTTTGCTACTACTACTACTACTACTACTACTACTACTACTACTACTACTACTACTACTATTACTACTTCTACATCTGCTACTACTACTACTGTTACTACTACTGCTACAACAACTTCTACTACTTCTACTATTACTTATTACTACCTCCACTAATATTACTTTTATTGATGCCATTATCGTTATTACCTCATGTCATTGCTTAAACTTAACCAATTTTGATGTTTTGTTGTAAATGTTTTATTTTGCCTCCACTATTTAATATTATTTCTTTTCTCTTCCCTTTTTTCTTTATCTCTCCCTTTTTCCCTTTTCTCTCTTTCCTTTTCTCCCTTTTCTCTCTCCATTTCTCTCTTCTCTCTTTCTCCTTTTTTCCTCTTCTTTTCTTTCTCTCTCTCTTTTTCTTCCTTTTCTCCTCCCCTTTCTTTCTCTTCTCCCATCCCTTCTCTCCCTCTTCTCCCTTTTCTCTCTCCCTCTTTTTCCTTTTCTCCTCTCTCCCTATTTTCCTTTTTCTTCTCTCCCCTTTCTCTTTTTTCATCTCCTTTTTTTGACTGTCTACCTAGCATTGTTGTGGCGACGAGAAAGTCGGAGTGTAAACAAACAGGAAAAAAATGTGGTCGTGATACAAGGATACATAAGGATGAGAGAAACACGAAATATGTTTAAGAAGATAGGTTGATAAATGATAATAAGAAGAAATGTGAATGTGTTTAAATGAGAGAGAGAGAGAGAGAGAGAGAGAGAGGTGAGTGAGTGAGTGAGTGAAGTGATGAGAGAGAAGAGAGAGAAGAAGAAGAAATATGTTCAAGAAAAGGATAGGGAAAGAAAGAGAAGGAAGAAAGTATGTGAGAGAAGAGAACATAATAAATAATTTAAAAAAACGAAATGGAGATATAGAAGAAGAAAGAAACAAACAAACAAACAAACGGACTGATGATAAACAAGTGGAAAAAAAATATAAAACGAAGAGCAGCGTCAAGGGAGAGAACTTGGCAGTGGGAGGAAGAGGTGCCAGGCAGTGCCACCGTCGCCTCCTCGATGGCACCGGAAGTCCCCCGTTAAGCTGGAGCGGTGCGGTGCTACGGTGGCTAGGTTCTGTGGGGGTGGAGGGGGTGAGGAGGGATGGGGTGGTGGAGAGGGGGAGTGGGAAGGATTGGGTGTGGAGGGGGGAGGGGGGTGGGGAGTGGAAGGGGATGGGGTGGAGAGGAGGGGGGGAGAGGGTGGAAGGGAGTGGGGGACGGGGAGGGGAGGGGGAGGGGGGAGTGGAAATCGATAGAAAGGAAGGTGGAAAGAGAGGGAGAGGGGAGAGAGAAAGAGAGAGGGAGAGGATGAGAGAAGAGAGAAGAGAGGAGGCAGAGATGAGAGAGAGAGAGAGAGAGAGAAGAGAAGAAGAGAAAGAGAGAGAGAGACAGAAATAGAGATAGAGCGAGCGAAAGAGAGAGAAGAGAAAGAGAGTGAGAGAGAGAGACAGACAGACAAAGAGAAAGCTGCATTATAACAAAAAAAAAAAAAAAAATCGAAAAATAAATAGAAACTAACATTCCACGTTAAACTAAATGTTAAATTCCATGTTTAAAAAAGGCAAATAAATCATTTAAATAGACAAACAAATAGACATTAAATCGCATCTACCATCACTTCACTTAGATATGTATGCATTCAATTTATTTTTATTTCTCGTAATGACATGTCTGATCAGCTTCCGGCCGAATATTAATGAGGAGTGTCTGATTCATTTGCATATAGGAAAAAAAAAAGAAGAAAAAAAAAGATATATCACATTAGCTCAAGTGTTTCGATATCGGAAATTGATACGTGAAATATTTAGAGAGTGGAGTGAGTCTGATGAGTCGTTAGCGTTGTTCCTCGCTTTATTGCGCTTTTTTTATTTGCTGTTCGTTTTTTTTTTTTTTTTTTTTTTTGCGTGCATTTTTTATTTTTTTTTTTTTTTTTTTTTTTTATTTTTATCTTCCTTCGCCTTTCTGTTCATTCATCTGATAACGTTCTGCTCTCTCTCTCTCTCTCTCTCTCTCTCTCTCTCTCTCTCTCTCTCTCTCTCTCTCTCCTCTCTCTCTCTCTCTCTCTCTCTCTCTCTCTCTCTCTCTCTCCCCTCTTTTTCTCTTAATTTTCCCCCCTACTCTATTTTTCTCCATCTTTATTTCCTATTCCCTCCTCTTGTATATTCATTTTCCTTCTCCTCCTTTTTCCTTTTCCTCTAATCTTCCACTCATCACGCCTCGTCCTCCTCTTCGTCCTCATCCTCAGCCCCTGCCTCCCCCTCTATAATTATCTCCTTCTTTCTCTCTTTCTCTCTCGTTCTTTCATCAACCAAACGGCTGACGTCCACAAGGCTCTCTGGATGTGCCCATCTCTCCTTGCCCCCCCTGCCCCTCCCCCCTCTCCTCCGTCCCCCTCCCCCCCCCTCCCGTCTCCCCCTGCCCTCCCCTCTCCCTTCTCCCTCTCTCTCTCTCCTCCCTCTCTCTCCGCTCCTCTCCTCTCCTCCCTCTCTCCCCTCCCCTCCCCTGCCCTTCCCCTCTCCTCTGCCTCTCCCTTCTCCTCTCCTCCTCCTTCCCTCCCCCCTCTCCCCCCCATGCCTCCCCCCCTCTTCCCCCTGCCCTCCCTCCCCTCTCCCTCCTCCCCTCTCCCTCTCCCTCCTACCCCTCCCTACTCCCTCCCCTTCCCTCCCTCCCCCAACTGCATATGAACATCGTTGGGAACGGCTTTAACAAAATTTCCCTCTGGGTCGGTGTTTATTCTTTCTCTCTCTCTCTTCTTTCTTTTCTTTCTTTCTTTCTTTTCTTCTCTTTCTTTCTTTTTTCTCTCTGACTTTCTTCTCTCTCTCTACTCTCTCTCTCTCTCTCTCTCTCTTCTCTCTCTCTCTCTCTCTCTCTCTCTCTCTCTTCCTCTTCTCTTATATCCTAACTCCTCCCTCCTCCCTCTTCTTCTTCTTCTCCCTCCTCTTGCTCCTCCTGCCTCGCCTTCTTCTCTTTTTTTTTTTTTTTTTTTTTTTCGTTTTCCCGCTCACTGGGATTTGTCACGGCTACCTGTCGGAGGACATCGACTGTCATGGCATACGCGCGTGACAGGGGCGGGAGGAGCTCGGATATCTGTCAAGGCGGGGGAGAGGTTGACTTCGGAAGGGGGGGGGGTGAGGGAGAGGGAAGGGGAGGGGAGGATAATTTGGTAAGAGGGGGGGAAGGAAAGTGAGAAGAAAGAAAAGAGGAGAAGGAGAAGAAAGAAAAAGAAAGAAAGAGAGAGATAGAGAAGAGAAAAAAAGAAAGAGAAGAAGAGAGAGAGAGACAGAGACAGAGAGAGAGAAAGAGAAGAAGAGAGAGAGAGAGAGAGAGAGAGGAGAGAGAGAGAGGAGAGAGGAAGGAGAGAGAGGGAGAGAGAGAGAGAGAGAGAGAGAGAGAGCAGAGACACGAGACAGAGAGAGGGAGAGAGAGAGAGGAGACAGAGACAGAAGATGGGAGAGAGAGAAGAGAGAGAGACAGAAGAAAGAAAGACAGGACAGAGAGAAAAAGGAGAGAGAGGCAGACAGAGAAAGAAAGATGGATGAGAAGCAAATAAGAACATGAGTAAAATGAGAAGCGGATAATTCGAGAAGCTTCGTCGGTACACTCCCATTGTTAAGGACACGATCGTGGTTCCCTCCCTCCTTCTCCCTTCGTAACTACCCTCCTTTTCTTTCCTTTAGTTTCTTTCTTCCCTCCCTCCCTTCCCTCTTCCTCCTTTCCTTCTCCCTTCGTAACTACCTCCTTTTCTTCCTTTTCTTTCTTTCTTCCCTCCTGCCCTCCTTCGTAACTACCTCCTTTTCTTTCTTTCTTCTCCTTTCCTCGTCCTCCTTTTTCCTCCCGCCCTCCCTCCGTTTCGTCCGTCCGACTATCCTCTTCCCTCTCCTCTCCCTCCCTCCCTCCCATCTTTCTTCTTTCCCTTCCTCCCTCTTTCATTTCTCCTCACAACCCGCCGTTCTTTCTCCCTCACTTTCTTCTGCCGTCTCTCCTCTCTTCCATCCATTCCTCCTTCTTCTTCTCTCCCTTCCTCCCTCCCTTCCTCCCTCCCACCTCTCTCCTGCCCTCCTTCCCTCCTTCCCTCCTTTCCTCCCTCCCATTCCTCCCTTCCCTCCTCCCTCTCCTCCCTCCCTCCCTCCCCCCTCCCCCTCCCTCCCTTCCCTCCCTCCCTCCCTCCCTCCCGGCCTTCGAAGCCAGGAAGAGGCGGCATGACTGGGCGTGCGAGGTACCCGGTATATAAACACGGGGAGCGGGACTAGCGAAGATTAGGAAGGGGGGTGAGGAGGGGGTGGAAGATGGGGAGGAGGAGGAGGGTTTAGGGGAGGAGTGGGAAGATTGAGGAGGAGGGGAGATGGGGAGGAGGGAGGAGGAGGTGGAGGATGTAGGGGAAGATTGGGAAGGGAGGAGGAGGAGGTGGGTGTAGGAGGTAAGGAGGGAGACGGGAGAAGGAGGAGGTGGAGGATGTAGGGGAGATGGGAGAAGGAGGTGGGTGTAGGGGAGATGGGAGTGATGGAGGAGTGGGAAGATTGAGGAGGGAGGAGGGGAGGTGGGAGTGATGGAGGAGGGAGTAGGGGAGAAGGAGGTTGAAGGAGGGTGAAGGAGAGAAGGAGGAAGGGGGGAGTAAAGGGTAAGAAAGAGAAGCAAAAGGAAAGACAAGAAGAGGAGGAGAAGAAGAAAGGAAGTTAGAGAGCGCATGAACCAAAGATGGAAGGAAGAAAGAGGTAGGGAAGAGGGGAGAAGAATAAAAACCCAAAACAAGTAAAAAAAAAAATTAAAGAAAACAACGGATGAAGAAAAAAGAGAGAAGAGAAGAGGACCCAAGGAATAAAAGGGAGGAATAGAGGGAGGCAGATGACGGAAACAGGGGAAGTAGCCGAGTGACAGAGAGGGGGTGGAGGGGGGAGGGGGAGGGTGAGGGGAAGATCTGCAAGGCACCAACGCACAAACCTTGGGATTGTGGGATTGTTGGAATCATTGGGCTGGGAAATAACTCGGCATTCATTAAGAGGCGCAAGTGGCCGATGCCGAGAGCATATATATATATATATATATATATTATATATATATATTATATATATGTATATATATTTTTTTTGTGTGTGTGTGTGTGAAGAGAGGATTAGTGTGTGTTTGTGTGTGTAGTGTGTGTTGTGTGTGTGTGTGTGTGTGTGTGGTGTTGTGTGTGTGTGTGTGTGTGTGTGTGTGTTGTGTGTGTGCGCGCGTTGCGCGTGCGTGTGTGTGCGTGTGCGCATGCTTGTTTGTGTTGGTGTGTCTATTTTGAGAAGATATATATATTATATATATATATATATATATATATATATATATATATATATATATATATATATATATATATATATATATTATATATATATATGCACACACCCCACTCTGCAACCTCGGACCCGGGGGCCAAGGCGCGAAGTATTGCCCCGGCCAAGTGGACACACGGGGGTTCACGCGCCTCGCAGGGCCACCCGGCCCCTTGATCCCTCTCTTCCCCGCCTCGCGTGCCAGTGCCATGCCGCTGCCAGTGGGCGTATCGCCGGGGTGGGGTGGGGTGGGGGTGGAGGGGGAGGGGGGGGTCATTGATTAGCTTTTGTCGTCCGGTCAGTTGAGATAAGGTTGCCAGGCCGGGGTGGCGATACCTTTGCGTTCGGGGCGGTGGGGGTGTGGGGTGGGGGGGTTGGGGATGTTTTTTGGGGGTAGATAGGGGTGGGTGTAGGGTGGGTTGGATGGGGAGTTGGGGGCGGTGTGTGAGGGGTGGGGGGGTAGATAGGTGATGTGGTGGGATGTGTTGATGTGGCGGTTGGGTGGGATGGGTGGGTGTGTGGGGAGGTAGGGGGTGGTAGTGGATTCGTGGATGGTCAGCTGGTCGTTTGGTTTTTTTTTTTTTTTTTTTTTTCTCTTTTTTATTTCGTTTTCATTTTCTTTTTCGTTCTTTTCTGTTTCTCCTCTTTCTTTTCTTTTTTCTTCGTTGTTTCTTTCTTTCTCGTTCTTTCTTTTCTTCGTTGTCTCTCTTCTCTCTCTCTCTTCTCTCTCTCTCTCTCTCTCTTCTCTCTCTCTCTCTCTCTCTCTCTCTCTCTCTCTCTCTCTCTCTCCCTCCCTCCCTCCCTCCCTCCCTCCCTCCCTCCCTCTCCTCCTCCCTCTCTTCTCTTCCTCCCTTCCTCCCTCCCTTTATTACTTCCTTTCTCCTTCTTCCTTCCTTGTTCCCCTTCCCTTTCTTCCCATATCCTCTCTCATTTCTTTTTTTCTTCCTTCATTCCCATACACAAAAGAAAAAAAAATCAAACCATATGTGTCCTTAGTGTTGATGTGTACTTTTGTGTGTGTGTGTGTGTTGTGTGTGTGTATGGGTGTGTGTTGTGTTTGTGAGTGTGTGTGTGTGTGTTGTGCGTGTGCGTGTGTGTGTGTGTGTGTGTGTGTGTGTGTTTGTGTGTGTGTGTGTGTATGGGTGTGTGTGTGTGTTGCGCGTGTGTGTGGTGTGTGTGTGTGCATGTGCAGTGCGCGCGTGTGTGTGTGCATAGGTGTGTGCGTATAAATGTGTGTGCATTTATAGACATGCGTGCGTGTGAGAAGTTAGGGGCTCGTGTACGCGTGTATGTGCGTGTGTATGTATAAATTGGGCGTTTACAAGTGTATGTTTGTGAGCTACGTACGTGCGTGCGTGTGTGCGGGCTGCAGAGGACGAGTGTGCGTGCCAGCGTGTGCGTACGTACGTGTGTGTGCGTAGACGGTCCCCTCGTGGCATGTGTTTACTAAATCCCCCGGGGGTTTTGGGACGGGCCTGGGGCGGGGAGGGGGAGGGGGAGGAGGGGGAGGGGGGGAGAGAGGGAGAGGGGCGAAATGGGCTATTTTTTTCTCGCTGTTTCCACCTTTTTCTCTCTTTCTTTTATTTATTCCTTACTCTTGTTCCTCTCCTTCTTCGTCAACTGTCTCTTTCGTCATCCTTCCCCCCCCCCCCCGCCCATATGGCTGACAATTATCCGTTTTTTGCTTTTGAATTCTTTGTATTTTTTGTTACTTTCCTCTTATTCAGGTTTAAAGTTCTTGTGACCGCTGGCAACTGCGGCGTCTGTAGGTGTTTCCCCTCATGATTCGGCTTCTATTTTCGACCTTCGGGCTGAGCAACGTAAGGGCGAAAATCGAATGGTGATTCCTTGGTTCCCTCCCGCGGGACCTTCACCAACATTTTTTTTCGTGTTTTTTTTCTCTCTCTCTATTATTATTGTTGTTGTTGCTACTCTCTTTTTTTCCATGATGTTTAAATGATGTTAATCGACTGGTAATGATTATATTTCTCCTCTCGCGCGATTTGAACTGGAGAG
>NW_020870032.1:300877-305877 GCF_003789085.1 Penaeus vannamei
ATTGACGACTAGGAACAATTTACCATGGAAGATTCATTGTGAACTTCATTCTTATAGGTTGGAGCAATCCCAGTACTACCAGTTTTTAATTTGCTGATGAATTCTAATCCAAGACTGTACTCTTCAGTGGCTACCCATATAAAAATGGCCAGTCTTAAGTAGGAAAAGCATATGCTCGGTTATGGATTCCCCTTAAAGATATAGAGAACATTAATCACATTTTGATATATAGTCCTTCAAAAATCTTGACCTACTCCAACCTACAAAGACGAATTTGTTACTTACATATTTATTACCGGGTCGTGCCAATATGGGAAAGCTCCACATTGAGAATGGTACCCAATGTAGATGTTGCCTTTGGTTTGAAGGACCACGTGGAAGATATGTATTCAGAACAATTGAAAGCAATCACTATTACCAGAATATGAACCTTTCAGAGAGTTCACAGGAAGTTTGCAATGAATGCTATGGTGCATGAAGTAAAATTTGACGTTTACGAAAATTTTAATCCTTTGTTTCGTAAAGGTAAACATGAGTTTAGAATGTAATGTGGAAGACATTTCTCGAATTTTCTAAGCATTTTTACACAAACATATATTTACATTATATATGGGTATCAATACGTGTGCACATTCACACACACACACACATAGAAGCATCTGTATGTGTGTGTGTGTATATATATATATTATATATATATATATATATATATATATATATTATATATATATATATGTGTGTGTGTATATATATATATTTACGTTTGTATAATCATATATCTATCTATCTATCTATCTATCTATCTATATATATATATATATATATATTCATATACATGCACACACATATATTTATACATTCATGTATGTCTGTATGAGTGTATATCAATAAAATTTGTGAATATATTTATAAACACAAACACACATACATATGTAGATAACTACATATAATATAACACATTATTATATACACGTATATACATATATATATATTATTTATGTATATACATAATTATACATATATGTCACAAACACACTGTGTAGGTATAGTCTGTAGGGAGGACCTCTCTTAAGTATTATGAATTGTTTCAAGTGTTCTTCCAAAGTTTAAGGGTTGAGAATGAGAATTTATAATATTACACCTTAGTAGCCAAGCCAAGTTTAAAATTCTGATAACAAACATTCGCTTCTCTTAACTATGTCACTGATTTCAAACATGCTTAAATATAATATGCAACCTTACAAGACTTTTGATGGTAAGGCCAAAACATTCTGTGGGAAGTGTTTCATTAAATTTATAACAATTTTCGCTCTGCTATACAACGTCCATCTTGTCTTTCACATATACTAAGTATATGTATATCTGCATACACACAATACACAGACATATGTATGTATGTAAACATGCATCATGCGCATTTTAGCGCGCTCATGGTAAAGTCGAGCATATCTGTAGGTGTCTGGATATAAAGAATGAAAATGCAAGAAAATGTTAAATGTGCCTGTTTAATACAATATGTAACAAATATACAATCAATAGTTATTTTCCCTTCACACATCTAAGCGTAGGAGGGGGTGGGTGGCTTGTAGGAAGGCTGAGGAGGTCCATAAGTGGCTTGTGGGGCGGGGTACTGAGCCTCTCCCTCGTAGGTCACATCAGCCACGTAACCGGAGTCGCCGTTGACAGTGTAGGTGACCTTCTGCAGACGACCGTCGGGAAGAAGGACGTAGTAGGATCCCTGTGTGTGGTCGCCATCACGGGCTTCCTGGTGTCCGAAGTCGTTGCCAGATGCTGGGTCGTTGACGGCGTAGTTGAAGTCGTACTTGGCGGGTGGTGCATAAGAGGGAGTGGGAGCAGAGTAGCCATAGGTAGGCGGGCTATCTGGACGGGCGATGGCGACGACCACAAGGGCGGCCAGTGCGAATACCTGCCGAAAGTTACGTTTACATAATTATATTAATGCAGTGGATTCAGATATGCAATCCATATTATAGAAAGTTATTTATTGCATATCTAATAATGTATAAATATAGCTTGACTCTCATACCGGAAAGAGACTGCAACATATGTAAATTAGAAAAGCACCCTTACTTAACTTTAGCACTATCATCCTCTCCTTTTCAGAGCGAATATTCAGCCTAATATTAAGTTTGAACAATGTTTGGAGTCACAAGCATTGTTTCTTCCGGATAATCAAAAACACATAATTGAGCCACGGAATGAAATAACCGTATTATTCTCAGTGATACGCGAATGACACACAAACACAAACCTTGAATGCCATGTTGTCTTGATGAGACTGCAGGGAGACTGACGAAGGCAGAAAGAGTTCTGCCTTTTATACAAATGTCCAAGAAAAAACTCCACCCATGTGATGACGTCAGGAAATGCCGTCCCAGCAGGTTAACCTTGATTCTTTTTTCAAGTTTTCCCCTCTAGCGAAATTACAGAAAATGTAAAATGTAACTTTAACGTAAAGAGCTACGTGGATTTTTTTTTTTTTTTTTTTTTTTTTTTTTTTTTGTCAATGTTACTTTATCCTATGGAGATGTACATGGATCTATACGAATAAAATATTGATAACGGAATCTACGTAAGTAGGTTTTCGTTTGCTAAGTTTAGGGGAGAAAGCTGCAAGCATCTGTAAATTTGAGACTGAATAACTGGTGTATGAAATTGGGCGGCATTTAGTACTATCGAATATTTGAAACAGTCAACCATTAAATTTACGGTATATTGCATGGTTATCCGGGAACGTCTGGGTGACTGGTGATCGTTATGAAATGGTGAATACGATATGATCGACGTGGTGGTTTCATGATTTTAGTGACTACGTACGTAATCAGTAATATATTTCTTAACATGATTACGAATGCTATTAGTACAGCGCTGTTAATTGACGACTGGGAACAATTTACCATGGAAGATTCATTGTGAACTTCATTCTTATAGGTTGGAGCAATCCCAGTGCTACCAGTTTTTAATTTGCTGATGAATTCTAATCCAAGACTGTACTCTTCAGTGGCTACCTATATCAAAATGTCCAGTCTTAAGTAGGAAAAGCATATGCTCGGTTACGCATTCCTCTTAAAGATATAGAGAACATTAATCACATTTTGATATATAGTCCTCCAAAAATCTTGACCTACTCCAACCTACAAAGACGAATTTGCTACTTACATATTTATTACCGGGTCGCGCCGATATGGGAAAGCTCCACATTGAGAATAGTACCCAATGTAGATGTTGCCTTTGGTTTGAAGGACCAAGTTAGAGATATGTATTCAGAACAATTAAAAGCAATCACTATTAACAATATGAGCCTTTCAGACAGTGAACAGGAAGTTTGCAATGAACGCTATGATGCATGAAGTAAAATGTGACGCTTACGTAAATTTTAATCCTTAAAGGTAAACATGAGTAGAATGTAATGTGGATGACATTTCTCGATTTTTTACACATATTTATACAAACCCATATATTTACAGTATATATATATATATATATATATATATATATATATATATATATATGTATATATATATACATATACATATAAGTATGTGTGAATATCCACACACACACATGAAAGCATCTGTACGTGTGTGCGTGTGTGTACATACATACATACATACATATATATATATATATATAATATATATATATATATATATATATATATATATATATATATATGTTTGTGTACATGTGTGTGAGTGTGTGTGTATTCTCTCTCTCTCTCTCTCTCTCTCTCTCTCTCTCTCTCTCTCTCTCTCTCTCTCTCTCTCTCTCTCTCTCTCTCTCTCTCTCTCTCTATATATATATATATATATATATATATATATATATGTATATATGCACACACACACACACACACACACACACACACACACACACACACACACACACACACATATATATATAATCGTATATCAGTCAGAATATGTATATATATATATATATATATATATATATATATATATATATATATATATATAATATATATAATATATATAATCATTATATGTATCTGTATATGTATTCATATGCATACGCACACACGCAAACGCACACATATATTTATACATTCATGTATGTCTATATGAGTGTATATTAATATGGTTAAGGCCAAAACATTCTGTGGGAAGTGTTACATTTTGAACATTTTTCGCTCTGCTATGCAACGTCCATCTTGTCTTTCACATATACGAACTAAATGTATACATACATATATACAACAAACACATATGTATGTATATAAACATGCATCATACGCATTATAGCGCGCTCATGGTAAAGTCGAAATAGACGTTTCTGGGTGTTTTACATTTCCACGCAAAGCAAATCTGTAGGCGTTTGGATATAGAGAATGAAAATGCAAGAAATGTTAAATGTGCCTGTTTAATACAATATGCAATAAATATACAATCAACAGTTATTTTCCCTTCACATATTTAAGCGTAGGAGGGGGTGGGTGGCTTGTAGGAAGGCTGAGGAGGTCCATAAGTGGCTTGTGGGGCGGGGTACTGAGCCTCTCCCTCGTAGGTCACATCAGCCACGTAACCGGAGTCTCCGTTGACGGTGTAAGTGACCTTCTGCAGACGACCGTCGGGAAGAAGGACGTAGTAGGATCCCTGTGTGTGGTCGCCATCACGGGCTTCCTGGTGTCCGAAGTCGTTGCCAGATGGTGGGTCGTTGACGGCGTAGTTGAAGTCGTACTTGGCGGGTGCGTAAGAGGGCGTGGGAGGAGAGTAGCCATAGGTAGGCGGGCTATCTGGACGGGCGAGAGCGGCGGCCACGAGGACGGCTAGAACGAGTACCTGTAACACAGCAAAAGTATCAGTACTATTTATGTAATGAAGTGAGACATTTGACCGATATATCTGCAATATCTAGAAGGCTGGAAATTATGCTTATACATGCCTTGAATGCCATGCTGTCGGACGTCGTGGCGAGACTGGTGGAGAGAAAATTCCCTTCTGTTATATAAGTGTCGAAGT
>NW_020870032.1:310877-315877 GCF_003789085.1 Penaeus vannamei
TAATATGTGGACTGTTCATTTCTGTGAACAAATAAATATTTTAATGTAAAATTCTCAAAATTCTACTAGAAGACTGTGGTGTTTTCGGATGATGACAGTCATGTAGCCATACCACTATGGAAGAATTCATACTTCTATTAAAATCAATACACATAGAATACACACACACACATATATGTATCAAATACAAATGCACAAACATATGTACATACACACACACACACACACATAGATAATACATTCATATGTCCACACACATATATATTATATATATTCATAGACTAAATCTGATAGTGTACAAGAAGATTGTAACAAATGAAAGTGTTTGTTACATATAAGACATTAACATTCCTTCTAAATGTACAGGACAAAACAGAAAAGAGGAAAAAGATACTGTTACTATAGTCTGCTG
The DNA here is from genome assembly GCF_003789085.1 of Penaeus vannamei. Classification (NCBI taxonomy): domain Eukaryota; kingdom Metazoa; phylum Arthropoda; class Malacostraca; order Decapoda; family Penaeidae; genus Penaeus; species Penaeus vannamei. The sequence goes on from NW_020870032.1 coordinate 311,290, forward strand.
ATTTAATATAAATAATTTACAAGGACTAGGTATCAGTAAATATATTGTCTTTTAGCCATAGGCGGGTGTGGGTGGGCTGTAGGAAGGCTGAGGAGGCCCGTAAGTGGCTTGTGGAGTAGGGTATTGAGCCTCTCCTTCGTAGGTAACCTCAGCCACGTAACCGGAGTCGCCGTTGACAGAATAGGTCACCCTCTGCACACGACCGTCGGGAAGAAGGACGTAGTAGGATCCCTGTGTGTTGTCGCCATCACGGGCTTCCTGGTGTCCGAAGTCGTTGGCAGATGGTGGGTCGTTGACGGCGTAGTTGAAGTCGTACTTGGCAGGTGGTGCATAAGAGGGTGTGGGAGCAGAGTAACCATAGGTAGGCGGGCTATCTGGACGGGCGATAGCGACAACCACAAGGGCGGCCAGTGCAAAAATCTGCAAGGTAATTTTATTTTACGTTTTAGTGATGTTTACGTACAGTGATCTTTGCTCAACTCGGTAAACCGTATAAACATTTTAAACAAAAATACACTCAAATGTACCCTGAATGCCATGCTGCTTCTATGCGGTGGCAAGACTGGTGAAGACAAGGAAATTCCTCTCATTTATACAAATGTACTGGAAAAAACTCCGCCCACATAGTGACGTCAGGGTATAACATCATTGTTGCCTTGACTCCTCTTTTGGCCGAGTTTCCCCTTCGATGATGCACCTGCGGCCTTAGTTGCGAAAAGGGCACATTATTCATGCATTCTTTAGAAATCATGTTAATGAAACTATTGAAATGCTACCGATTGTGCTTTCGATAGAGAATATTCAGCACGGAATTATTTACATGCTTTTGATTAAAGAAGAAAAGGAAAAGGACTATGCTAGATATAGATCGAAGAGAAACCCGACAGAAAATGGACAGAAAAAAAAAAAAAATCAAGAAAATAAATAATAACGGGGTTGTTTGTCTTTGTAGATTGGTGTGGTGAATTAGAACCCCCCTCCCCCTTTTCAAAACTACATATGTGGTTTTCTGGATATAATTTTGTAAATGACAGTAAGTCGTCATACTGGAAAGACTTTAAAGCAATTATATATATATTGAAAATAAAAGTCAGTTCCATTTCATACCCGTCATGGCCTACGCAAAACAGATAAAGAAGAAGAAGAAAAAGAAGAAGAAAATATATATAATTGATAATTATTCCCTTTATTCAATCCCGGCAGAATAACTAGCTTAAGCAACGTGATTTAGCCCTTTAGAAGTACTGAGATTGTAGCTGGGAACTGGTGGTGGGGAGGGGGGGGGCAAGGAACACGTGTTACTTTAATTGAGATGAGGAAATCCTATTTATTTATTTATCTATTTTATTTTTTTGTAAAATAGTTCAACAATATCTTATATGATTCACTGATAGAACAACGATGACATCTGTGGCAGAATTTCCCCCTCGCTGACACATACCTGTGTATTACAACCGGCATGACTTTGAAAACAAAAAAAAGTGTATATCCATATCATCTACATATCTATGTGTGAGCGTGTGTATACGTACACATATGAGGGCCTTGGGAACCTTACCTGTTTCCACTTTTCTACACAGGTCCCGTTTATTTATTCATCTCATTTTCTTTGTCGAGGTATCATGTTCTTTTCATTGATTAATGGAGAACGGAGAAGCGAGAGAGAGAGAGGAGAGAGAGAGAGAGAAGAGAGAGAGAGAAGAGAGAGAGAGATGAGGAAGTGAGGGAGAAGAGAGAGAGAGAGAGAAGAGAGAGAGAGAGAGAGAGAGAGAGAGAGAGAGAGAGAGAGAGAGAGAAGAGAGAGAGGAGAGAGAGAGAGAGAGGAGAGAGTGAGAGTGAGAGTGAGAGTTTTTAAGTAAATCTGAAATATTTCTTTACTCTTGTGGCTTTTACCGATATAAGTGCGGTTTACTTACATTTGGTAAATTTGATCGTTTTATAGAACCGTGCCGGAATAAAAAAATTCATGACATTAATTTATATGCGGTGTCAATTCAGTAAAACTGCTGTTGTATCAAGGTATCCGTATTTATAATCAATGCATTGCATTGGATTATAAAATCTAAATGAAATCGTTGCCCTGCTGTTTCTTGGGATCATCCATAATCTAAACTACATGACCTTTTAATTTCACGAAGAGAAAATACCTTGAATACCATTCTGTAGGATGAGATGTGACGAGTGAGGAAGCCAGAGATTTTTTTTTTCTTTTACACAAGTATCCAAGAAAACCCCATGGCTATACGTTAGGTAATAGGATCGTGATTACCTTGACTCTGGCTGTGAATTTTCCCCCTTTGGCGGGGTTGCAAGTATAATTTTCAGTGTTTATGTATGCGTGAATTGTGCTTTTGCGACGAGGGAACATTTGTCTGCCTTTCCCATGGACTATTTTGCCAGCAACGTTTTTAATACTGCATTTACCTCACCTGTTCAAAAATGTTTAAGGCAATATATTTCCACAAGAAATGGGTTAAGGAATGGATTATATATAATGTGTTATATATTCAATCTCAGATAACAGACTGCTACCGAATTTCGACAGTGCTTCCATCATGGGTATATGATGAAAAATGTGAATTTCTATTATAGTACAGTTGAGATGGGATTAATATGAAGAGACAAGATAGAGCTATTTAGATAGATCGAATATATTAATAGATACACACACAGAGAGAGAGAGAGAGAGAGAGAGAGAGAGAGAGAGAGAGAGAGAGGAGAGAGAGAGAGAGAGGAGAGAGAGAGGAGAGAGAGAGAGAGAGAGAGAATGAATAATGACAATTTTTTTTATTTTCAAGGATGTGAATCAGAGCCATTGGCCACCCTTGGGTTACCACCATTCCACTGCCAGGGTGGTCGGCCAACATATTGCTTTTCTCGTTTGCTCGCTAAAGATTATAATGTTTGTTGTCTTCATTATTCAAACTTGTTGTTCTTGGTTCTTTGTTCACTGTTTAGTTAAATGAAATCCATTCAACATGGATTTGTTATGAAATTTATGAGGTTGGATGCCTTTCATTGATATGGTACAGAAAATGACATTTGATTATTTGTAAGATAATTTGAAAATATTGATATAGAAAAAAGCAAGTAATTGTACTACATGGGACTGAATGTCTTTTGTTTCTTAAGATCACAAATTACTGAAAGTGATTTTCTGTAGACTATGAAGACACTGAAATGACCGATTAGTGATCACGCAAGTATTAACTGATGCACACGAATATATAGATTCATCAATCTGTGGTAACCATGAATATTTTTATGTAAGTGTACGAAACATGATAGTGATGAAATAAACAAAGGTATATTACTTATTTTTGATAGTCAACCAACTCCCTTTTGTTCAAGTTGAGTTGGTGTTATAAGTTGTGTCTGAAGAAAGGGTTATTTCTGTATATATTACCATGTGCTCGATTTTTTAAAACAGACTCCTGGTGTAAAAAGAAGAAAAAGAGAGAAAGAAAGGAGCATATATATAAATCAACCACCGCCTAAATAGGGAAACTACATTCTGCCCCAAACCATCTCTGTTTAGTCAGCACGGCTCATAGCTCTGATTATAACATGTCAGGCACGAACACACAGACACAAATCCTATCCTAGTCCTATAGGGATTCCCCTGGGCCAAAAGGTGTTAAGGGTAGATAAAATAAACGTATTGTGTCCGGATGCACCCCACAATGGCGCGTACGGGCCCATGATTTGGGAAGGAGATTATGAGCCAAGGAAAGAGAATGAAATTATAGAAGGACCGGTCATTGATTTTCGGGATGAATGGGTGATAATGGCAATTGTGAGCACCACCCCTGTTCGACTGTTGATAGTAATCTGTGAGTCGTCATAGACAGGGTACCTGACCCCAGAGGAAAGCATGAGAATTAAAAAGCGGTCTAAGGCTCTGTGTATGACCCAGCTGAAGTGACGATCCTGTGTGTGTGTCCGGACGCCTAGCCTAGATGTGAGATCTGGAGCTTCCTCATATTCATGCAAGCGATGCCGGATGCGTTGGTTCGTTTGACAAGCAGGTAAGTTGATCAAGTCGTATAGGGCCGCTTTACGTAGCGGGTGTAGGAGCAGGGTAGGATCCAATACGTAGGGGGCTCTGTGAGTCCTTAATCCCAGAAGGGAAGGAGTTGGCGTTATTGGAGCTCGGGATGTTAACCTGAATTATAGGGAGCAGCAAGTGACGTCGAACAGGTAGAGTGGAATTTGGCATCGAGTATTTGGTAATTGTGTGACGGGTACGGTTGCTCACAAAGCACCGATTGACGAGTAGAGTCGACTCAACGTAGAATGCAATATACAATATATTTCGAAGACTTACAGACAAACCTGTCCGATTGCCTCAACTGTCCAGTCTACGGCAGAGATGTACTGATTGGTGAGAAGGTAGACTGGGTAATTTGTTTTTGCGTTCTATCAATTATATCAGGAAAGAATCTTAGTCGCTCAGCATGCTTTTCAGCTGTTGGACTTCCTTTCTTGGTCCATTTTCTTTCCTCTGTCTTATTTAAACGGTTTATTTCTGCAACAATAGCATGAACTACCTGCGCCGGAGGCGGAAATCTTGTTCTGTTTAAAATTA
>NW_020870032.1:322874-330374 GCF_003789085.1 Penaeus vannamei
GAGAAGAGAGAGAGAGAGAGAGAGAGAGAGAGAGAGAGAGAGAGAGAGAGAGAGAGAGAGAGAGAGAGAGAGGAGAGAGAGAGAGAGAGAGAAGAGAGAGAGAGAGAAGAGAGAGAGAGAGAGAGAGAGAGAGAGAGAGAGAGAGAGAGAGAGAGAGAGAGAGAGAGAGAGAGAGAGAGAGAGAGAGAGAGAGAGAGAGAGAGAGAGAGAGAGAGAGAGAGAGAGAGAGAGAGAGAGAAGAGAAGAGAGAGAGAGAGAGAGAGAGAGAGAGAGAGAGAGAGGAAGAGAGAGAAGAAGAGAGAGAGAGAGAGAGCGAGAGAGCAGAGAGAGAGAGGAGAGAGAGAGAGAGAGAGAGAGAGAGAGAGAGAGGAGAGAGAGAGAGAGAGCAGAGAGAGAGAGAGAGAGAGAGAGAGCGAGAGAGAGAGAGGAGAGAGAGAGAGAGAGAGAGAGAGAGAGAGAGAGAGAGAGAGAGAGAGAGAGAGAGCGTTTGGAGGGTCAGTCAGTAATGCAATAAATAAACAGTTTATGGTTGTTGTTGCTCACGACTTTTCCCATTGCCTAATTCTACTCGTCAGCGACATTGCTTGTACCTGAACATGCCCGCCCCATCCCTCATTTCCCACTCCCCCCCCCTTCCACTGTCATTCCTCATTCCCCATTCCCCATCCCTTTCACTCCCACTGCCATCCCCTTCACTGTCAATCCTCATTCCCATTCCTCACTCCCTTTCCACTCCCATTGCCATCCCCTTCCACTGTCAATCCTCATTCCCCATTCCTCACTCCCTTTCCACTCCACTGCCATCCCCTTCACTTTCAATCCCATTCTCCATTTCCCACGCCCCTTCCATTCTCATTCCCCACTCCCCATTCCCCTTCCACTTTCAATCCCCATTCCCATCCTCCTTCCACCCCTATTCCCATTTCCTCCCTTTCCATCCTCGGTTTTCACTTCTTAACTCCTTTCCATCACAATGCTCATTCCCATCCTCTTTCCATCCCTATTCCCATTCTTTAAACGCCCTTTCACCTTCCTCAACCCCCACCCCCATTCTTCTATCAATCTCCTCCATTCCTTTTCCCTATCGCTCATTCCCATCTCCCTTTCACCTCCATCAACTCCATTCTTCCATCTTTCAGAGAGAAGAGAGAGAGAGAGAGAGAGAGAGAGAGAGAGAGAGAGAGAGAGAGAGAGAGAGAGAGAGAGAGAGAGAGAGAGAGAGAGAGAGAGAAGAGAGAGAAAGATAGATAGATAGAGAGAGAGAGAGAGAAAGAGAAAAGCGAGAGAGGAGAGAGTGAGAGAGAAAGACCCCCATTCTTCCATCTTTCAACTTCTATCTCTATCCCTATTCTCTATTCTCCCCAACCGCCCTTCTACCTCCCTCAACCTCCATTTTTTCCATCCTTCAACCTTCATCTTCCTCCCCCATTTCCTCTTCCCACCCTCCATCTCCACTCCAAAAACCCCTTTTCTATACCTCCATCCTACATCTCCATTCCCCTTTCCCCACTTTAATATTCCCCCCTCCACCTCCTCCCCAACCACCGTATCCTTCTATCCTTCACCTTTCAATTCTCACCCCATTCCCTTTCTCCCAACCCCCCTCCTTCCATCCTCCAACCTCCATTTTCTCCCTTCCTTCACTTTTTCCTAACCCCTATTATTTATTTCCCTATCCTACTACCCCCGCCTTCTAATCCCTCTATCCCTTCTTTTAATCTTTCAACCTCCACCTCCCATTCCTCTTTTTTGCACCTTCACCTCCCCCCGTTATGTATTCCCCTTCCTCCACCCTCCTCCTTCCCCACCCATTCTGTTCGACACGCTTCTATCCTATATCCTTGTGTCTATCTATCTTATTCAGGCTATCCATTCTAAGAGTGTCTATCCATTTTCATTTGTCCATCTTTTTTCACAGTTCCTAACTCACACGCACAAACACTTTCTCTCTCTCTCTCTCTCTCTCACACACACACTCTTTCCCTCTCGCACTTCCTCTCTCTTTTCTCTTTCACTCTCTCACACTTTCTCTCTCACTCTCACTCCCCCTCCCTCTCTCTCACACACACACACACTCTTTCCCTCTCGCTCTCCCTCTCTCTTTCCCTTTCTCCCACTCACACACACTTTCTCTCTTTCTCACTCTCACTCTCCCCTCCCTCTCTCTTTTCCCTTTCTCTCTCTCTCTCTTTTCCTTTCTCTCTCTCTCTCTCTCTCTCTCTCTCCCACACACACAAACCTTCCTACAAGCGCACACTCGCGCAGAAGCGAAGGAGGCATGCTGGGGCGGACAGGATCATCTCCCTTGATGCCGTGATGGATCACCAATAAATCCTTCAGGATCTCCCCGACCTCATAGCCCGTCCTTGCCTGTCCAGGGGTTCCACGCGGTTCATGGAAGGACGCGGTTCACAGAAGGACGACCAGGATATCGCCAAGCGAGCGGCAGGATAGGCATAAGCGAAAGGATTGGAATGAAATCCTGCTCGTCCGATCTAGGATGTGAGAGCGTGCTTGGCCGAGGCTTCCGGGCGGCCCCATATGGCCCTGCGTCCAGCGCCGGACCCGGGCGTCGGAGGCGGATCCCGAGCTGGTCCTGGCTGGCCCCATAAACGTAACCACAGCCGGGCATACGCTGCTCTGCCCCAGCTATCACAAATTGTCCCAAACGCCCCCTCACACTCTCGTATGCCCCAGGTCGCTCCCGGGCCATTTTCGCCCTTACGGCGTCGCTTCCTAAGGGCCAAAGGGACGCCGCATGCAAGCCGAGGCTTCCGCCCTTCAGCGCGCGCCCGAAGTGACATCTCAGACTCGTATTCTTCCATTAAAATCTACATCTAAAGATTCTTTCCGTTTTTTCTGCTTGATCCATAAAAGTTGTGGTGACGGCGAGTCCGCGGCCGCCCGGCGCCCTCTCGCCTCCGCGCGCCCAATTGACAGTGATTGGACGGCTGACGGCGCTGTCTACGCGGGCTGGAGGCCACGCTGACAGTTACCTGACATCACCGTCGCCACTACAAAGGCTGACTTACTCTCAGCTTCCAGCATAATGCACGCTGAAGTCCCGACACTATAACACGCAACAGAATTAAGTACAACCACAATATAATAATGAATACGTGTTTCTTATTCATTTCCTATCCCGACAGCTTTACATTTCATCTAATTTTCACTATAATACGATGGACTTGTATCTTTGTTGTATTCGTTAAGCAATTGTTACGTAGTTTCTCCCAGCTACGTAATAGTTACTTTGCATGCTTAACATAAGCTACGTTGAATGCATTTCCATTATCGATAATATCAGGAATATAATAAGTGTAATGATGATAAGACAAGTAATAATGATAATAAGAAAATCGTATTAGCAACTATAATACTCATAACTATAATCATCATCATCTTTATCATTAGTAGTGGTTTTATCATTATCAATATCATTCTTGTGATCATGTTTATTATTATTATTCCTATTATTGATATTATCATTATTATCATTTTCATTATCATAATTATTACCACTATTATTGCTATCATTATCATGATATTTGTATTTTTTTTTTTCGTCAGCATTGTTTAGTTAGCCTATCATCACTAGATCAAAATATCAATATAATCACAGTGATACAGGAGCTCAGTAACATCACTATTACGCTATTTAGAGAAAAAAAAATATTCTGAAATCTGGCTCCATCTCGAACACACTCATAAATACATTTTCCATTATCACACTCATAAAAAGGAGGATAATATTCATAAGGATAATAAAAAGCTAGGGGAAGGAGAGGGGGAGGGAGAGAGGAGAGAGAGGGAGAGAAAGGGAGAGGAGAGAGAGAGAGAGAGAGAGAGAGAGAGAGAGAGAGAGAGAGAGAGAGAGAGAGAGAGGAGAGAGAGAGAGAGAGAGAGAGAGAGAGGGGGGGAGGAGAAGGGGGGGAGGGAGAGGGAGAAGGGGGGGGGGAAGGGAAGGGAGAAGGGGGGGAGAGGGAGAGAAGAGAAAGAGAAAGAGAGAGAGAGAGAGAGAGAGAGAGAGAGAGAGAGAGAGAGAGAGAGAGAGAGAGAGAGAGAGAGAGAGAGAGAGAGAGAGAGATACGTATAAACAGAAAGAGTGAGAGAGAGAAACATTTGAAAAACTTACCCTGAACACACCCACACACAACCCCCCCCCCCCTCCCACACCACACACTCAAACAAACACCACACACACACACGCACATTTCCCACACCCATCCCAAGTGGTATCCCTATTTCTGTTAAACCGAGGATTCGTTCCGCATCAAAGTCGATTTTATGTTTTCCTTCCTTTACTCTGACGCCGTCGAAGGACACCGTGCCTAATTTAATTCTGTTATCGGTGCTCTACGATGTATAAATCTGGTTATATGGATTACCGTAAGAAATTTATGGGTAGTAAAAAAAAAAGGAAAAAAAAAACAATGCATGTTGAAATTGTGGCACAACATCAATGATAATGGGGGCAATAATGATGACATATAATAATACTAATAATAACAATAAATCCAAGCGGATGTATATACTGTCTGTTACAATAAAAAGTGATAAATCGAATAGAATTATTTCTTTACAGTATATATATATATATTATATATATATATATATATATATATATATATATATATATATATATATATATATATATATAGAATTAAAAAATAGAATTTATCAATCTTCCTGTTTTGTCCGTACCTCACGTTTCGACTCGAGACTAAATTCCTCTTCAGGTACTAAACCCGAAGTGGACATAGGCGCATCCTCTTCCCCGAAAACAGTCGAAGCATTTTCTGAAGTGAGATTTCAGATTATACGACACAAACCTCATGTCACTTACGAGATTCTGTGACTGTATTCGATTTCACTTCACATTGCCGGTTAAGTGTGCTGTGAGGTCGAATCTCTCTCCTTTGAAGGGGGTTTACACACTAGGAGATTTATTTATTTATTTTTTATTATCATTTTTTACTGTCTTGACTTGCTGTTTATAACGGATGATCTGAGGTAGCATTAATATTAAATGCATTGTTGGTATTTCGAACTGAGATGGAAGGCCTAAGGCCTTCCATCATGTTCAAAAACGCAAGGTGATGTCATTTTTTTAAATACAGTGACTTTCGATTCCCAACGTTTGTAGTTAGAATACATAAGAAAAAAAAAAACACACAAAATACGCACACACGACACACACACACACAACATACACACAAAACACACACACACACAAACACACACACGCACACACAACACACACTCACACACAAACATACACACACACACACACACACACACACACACACACACACACACACACACACACACACACACACAACACACACACACACTAAACACACTCACACAAACACACACACGCAACACTAACAACACACACAAACACAAACACACACACACACAAACACACCAAACACACACACACGCACACGCACACACAATGCAACCAAAACGCTCATACCCTCTTCAAGTTGCCACAAAGACCGGCCCATTAGCCCCGTCACAATGGCATCCCCAACTCAAGAATATACAATCCTTCCCTATTCTTAAGGTTCATCCCCATTCAACCCGGCGTATGACTAGCCCATCAAGGTTCAAACACGCCGACTACAGCAACCCGAAGTAGCTAGGGTGATGTGTGACCCTGAATAGCAAGGGTAAAAATGGAACCCCGTTTGAAAAGGTGAACTCGAACCCCAATTTGCAAGGATGAACTGGAACCCCGAAGGTAAGGGTGAATTGGAACCCCTAATTGCAACCTCAAATTGCAAAACAAATGAACCGCAACCCCGAATGGCAAGAGTGAACCGCAACCTCAAACTGTAAGAGTTCACTGCAGCCCCGAATGGCAAAGTTTATTGCAAGTTTCCAATCAAATCCCAAGCTATATTGGCTATATTGCAACCCAAATTCCACGGGATGGGCTGCACAACCCAAATCCCAAGCTATTTGCAACCCGAAATCGCAAGTATTGCAACCCAAATTCCACTGAACAGCCCCACATAGCAACTGTATTGCAACCCAAATTCCACTGCAACCCCAAATCCCAAATTGCCACGGGGACGAACTACACCAAAGAACTCAACCCCCAACCCCAAAATACGACGAAAGAAAAGGAAAGAAATAAAGAAAACGAGACACCACCTCCAACTCCTCCTAGAGATGTAATATAGCACACAAAACGTAACGCATTTAACACAGTACCAAGTTCCCTATATGGTAGAAGTCATGCATAAAAATTCACATTAAAAGGGTAAACACAAAAACGCGGAGGGAGCTCGACATGGCACGCACGCACGGGACACACACACACACACACACTCGACACACACACACACACACACACACACACACCACACACACACACACGCATACTCACACACACACATACACACACACACACACACACACACACACACACACACACCGCTCACTCACACACACACACACACACACACACACACACACACACACACACACACACACACACACACACACACACACACACACACACACACACCACACACACACACACACACACACACACACACACACACACACACACACACACACACACACACAGAGGAGGAAGAAGAGAGGAGGAGGAGGATAGAGTGACTAAGGATGTGGGAGGGAGGGAGGAAGAGGGGGCGATGGAAAAGGAGATAGAAAGGGCGAGAAGATGGATAAGAAAGAGGAAGAGGAGGATTAGGTTGAGGAAGAGGGGGAGGGGGGAGAGGGGGAGAATGAGGAGACAAGTGAATAATATAATGATAATGATAATAATAATAATAATACAAATGATGACAATAATAGTGAGACGAAAGAAAGAAAGAAGAGGAGAAGGAAGAGAGACGAGGGAGAGAATGAGAAGAGATGGAAGTAGAAAAACTCTTAATAATATTAATAACAATAACAAAAACAACAACAACAATAAGAAAATATACAAAGAATGATAGAAGAAAAAAAAAAGAATGAAGAATAAGGAACCAGAGCGGGAAGAAACGAAGAGAAGCAGAAAGGAGAGCAAACGGGAAATGAAGACATGGCGAGAGAGAAGCGCACGAACTCACTCGATCGCACAATTGAACTCCGAGTAACGCTGAGAAGATAATTATACCTCGAGAAAAAAATAATTATTTTGCTGGCAACCCTCGTGGAATACGTCTCCACTGTGAAACAAAATATAAGATACATATCTTATATTTTACAGTATCTTACATATCTTACAGTATCTGGCGTTTTTGATTTCTCGATGTTTGTGAGGTGGCAAAAGCCTTCTTTGGTGTATTAAGAAAGTTGTTTTTTGTGTGTGTATGTTTCAGAAATGTATGTTTTAAAAAAACATATGGATGCTGAAAAGCCACACACGCAAATGTAATTAGACAAACAGACAAAGATTCATAGACGCACACACTCATGGACAGACACACACACACACACACACGAATACACACTCACTCACAGACATACACACAC
>NW_020870032.1:335374-337874 GCF_003789085.1 Penaeus vannamei
ACTGCAGGAACCCAATGCAATAACATGATAGATTCCAAGTGCATATCAAAGGACGGGTGAACAAGATGCAACGGCAAGAAAACATCATATATTATAGGTATATTTAGTAACATTGAAATGTAGAAAAAATAACTTTTCAGCAAAAATGAAAAGAAAAAATATAATGAACTAAATAAACACAAAACACAAAATCTGGTGCTCTGGTACAATTTAAAGGACGCTGAACTGTAGAAAAAGTACAAAACAAACCAACCTGTCGGTAAATTCAAAGGCAATCAAAGACAAAATACAAAAAAGAGCATCAAAATACATCAAATAGAAAAAAACTGCTTGGTAAACAATGCATTGCATGAAAAAATCTAAGGCGATTCAAACGCATAAATTGGTAAAACACACACGCGCGCGCGCGCGCGCGCGCGCGAATGGGAAAAAGTTACAACAACGAAACATCTTTTAGTGATATCAAACCAAAGAACAAATCGAAAGAAGTGATGAATGAAGGAATCAACGGCACGAGGAGTAGGTCCGATTTAATTCCGGAAATTTTACAGAGAAATCGGTAAAGTCCGACAGGGACGGTCTATCCTCATCGCGGGTCGTTCTGGACAGCCTTCGGATATTTTTTACTCGTTCTTTTTTTTTAGTTCCTCTGTCTCTTTCTCTTTTTTTTTCTCCCTCTCCTGCTTTTTAATTTTTATTTTTTATTTTATTTGATTTTTTTAACGAGTTACATCTTTTTCATGTTTCGCGTGGATGCCGTGTTCATGTTGTAGTTGTTGTTTTGATGACATTTTTTCCCACTTGGATTCCATTTTGTTTCTGACAAAATGGAATCATGGAGCTACATTTTTATTTCTTTTTTTTCTTATTATTTCCCATTTGGTTCGTTTTTTTCTTTTTCTTCTTTCCTTTTTGATGAACGAACTATGTATGATATATATATATATATATATATATTAATATATATATATATATATATATATATATATATATATATATATATATATATATATATATATATATATATATATATATATATATATATATTCGTTTTTTATTTTTATTTTTTTATTTTTTTTTAGGGGTGGAATTATTTCCGTTTAGCTCTATTCCTTCATTTACTCAATTTCCCCCTTACCGCGATCACGTACATTCTTGGTGTCTAATAAAATACAAAGGCAGCGCCTGCCAATCCCGTTCTTCAGCCATATGGCAACGTATGACATATGACACATTAACAGCACAGCAAATCCACGAATCCAATGTTGCCAAATAATCTTGTTAGCGTTATCGTAAGCAAAATCGCAAAGCTAATGATGTAATTAAAAGGTCACACAGCTGTCTGAAAAAAAAAGATTATATATCTTATCAAAAATCAAATGTCAAAATTATTCTTTATCTTTGATCTCGTGACGTCATCTCGGCCGGTAGATGGCAAGGCTGCATCTGCTACGGTCTCTCTTACTGAATTTCTTTCTTCTTTTTTTATTCGTGATTTCTCTCTATTTCCTTCCTTTCTTTATCTCTTTTTTTCCTCCTTCCTTTTTTTTCTTTTTCATTCATTCTTCCTTTTTTTCTTTTTCATTCATTCTTTCTTTCTTCATTTCTCTCTTTTTTCTTCCTTTTTTCTCTTTCTTTCCTCCTTCCTTTATTTTTATTTTTATTTTTTATTCATTCTTTCCTTCTTTCCTTTTCATTCATTGTTTCTTTCTTCATTTTTCTTCTTTTTTTTCTTCCTTTCTCTCTTCCTTCCTTTCGTTCTTTCTTCTTTCTTTCGTTCCTGACGCGGAAGAATATACCTCATTTTTCCGGGAAAAATGTATTTCACTTTTCCGGGAAAAATGTATTTCACTTTTCCGGGACTGACAACGATCTTAAGGCCTTCATCTTTCCCTCCTTCATTCCAACTCCTTCCCTCCTTTTCCGTCTCCTCTCCATCGCCATCTCCCTCTTCTCAATTTCTCTCCTTCCTTCCTCCTCTCTCACTCCCCTATTTTATACTTCTCTCTCACGCTTCTTGTCTGCCCTTTGTTTTATCTCTTCTTTCTCTCTTCTTGTCCGTTCTTCCCATCACCCCCCCCCCCCCCCCACTAGCCCCCTCCCTTCTCTCTTCTATTAACTTCCTCCCTCCATTTCCTTCTTCTTCGCTCCTCCCTCCATCCCCTACATCACCCCTTTCAATCCGTCCTCTTTTCCGATCCTTTCCTCCTCTCATTTATCTTTACTATCCTTCCCTTCCTTACCTCCTTCCTTGTCTCTCAATCTCCCTAATCCCTCTATTTGTCACCCATCTTCCTATCCCCTCCCTTCCCCTTCTCCCTTTCCTTCCTCATCCTTCTAACTCTCTCCTAACTACTCCCTCCCCTCCCTCTCCCGGTACCCCTCCCTCCCCCCCCCTCCCCCCTCCCACCCTTCCACCTTCCCCTCCCACCCTTCCTCTTACCCCCTTCCCCCTCCCCCCTTCCTCCTACCCCCTTCCCCTTCCCTCCACCCTCCCTCT
>NW_020870032.1:342874-350374 GCF_003789085.1 Penaeus vannamei
CCTTTCTTTTCTCTTCCCTCCCTCTCTCCCCTCTTTTCTCTCATTTTCCTTTCCCTCTCTTCTGTCTCTCTCCCTTCTTTTCTCTTCTTCTCCTTCCCCTCTCTTCCCTCTCTCCCTGTCTCATTTTCCTTTCCTTATATTCCCTCTCTCTCTCCCCTCTTTCTCTCATTTTCCTTCCCCCTCTCTCCTCCTTTTCCCCTTTCTTCTTTCCTCTTTAACCGTTTTTCTTTCACTTCCTCTCTCCTTTTTAAGGTTGATTTCCTCTCTTCCTTCTTCCCTTCCCCATTCTCCTTCCACGATTTACAATCTTCTCTCCTTCTTCCTCTCTCTTCTAGCCTCTTCCATCCTCTTTCATAGTCTATCCTCTTCCCTCTTCCTGCAGTTCCGCATTCTTCTCTTTCCTCCCTTCTCCTCCTCTTCTCTCCGTCCCTGCAACCACCCCTCTCCTTCCTTCTTTCCCTGCTATTCCCCTTTTTCATCTTCCTCTGCAAGTTCCCTTCCTCGTCCACCCCCCTCCGGCAATCCCCCCCCCTCCCTCTTCAACCCCAAGCAACCCCTCCACCACTCCTCTCCCCTTCCTCCCTCTGAGAAAGGAACCCAGAAAAAAAAAATAATAATAATAAATAAAAAAAGGAGAAAAGAGAAAAAAGAATAAGAAAGAAACTCGAAGGAAGGATCACGTGTCACACTCCCTCCTTCTCCCCCTCCCCATCCCCCACCCTTTAACTCCTTCAACGCCCCCAATCATCCAATTATCTTTGTATTACTAATCATTCTCTTTCTCCTTCTTCTTCTTCTACTTCCTCTTCTCTTTCTTCTTCTTCTTCTTCTTCTTCTTCTTCTAATTCTACTTCTACTTCCTCTTTTCTTTCTTTTCTTTTCCTATTCTCTTTTTTCTTCTTCCTCTTCTCCTTCTTCTTCTTTTTCTATTTCTCTCTTTTTCTTTTTCTTTTCTTTTATTTTCATTCTGTATTCTTTTTTTGGAAGGAGGGGGAGGGGAGAGAGGGAGGGGTGAGGAGGAGAGAGAGGGAAGGGAGAGGGAGAGGGAGAGAGGGAGAGGGAGAGGGAGACGAGGGAGGGGAGGGAGAGGAGGGAGAGGAGAGGGAGAGGGAGAGGGAGGGGGAGGGAGACGAATAGAGACAATGAGATGTAGAGGCAAAGATAAATATAGATAAACAGATAGGTAGAAAGACTTAGGATACCCGAAGAAAAATGGCAGAAAGAGAGGAAAACTTGCATGTTGCATCTTCTAATTTCCCTTGCAACTTTTTAGCCTAAGATCCATCTTCTCCATTTCTCGATTTTTCTCTATCCACCTCCTCCATTCTTCCTTTCCACTTCGTCTTTTCCCTCCCTCCCACTTTCCTCCACTCCTCCCTGTCCACCTCCTCCACTCCTCCCTGTCCACCTCCTCCACTCCTCCCTGTCCACACCTCACACTCCTCCACTCTCTCCACTTCCTCCTGTCCACCTCCTCCACTCCTCCCTGTCCACCTCCTCCTTTCCTCCCTTTCCACCTCCTCCACCTCTTACATTCCTCCCTCTCCACCTGCTCTTCCCCTCCCTCTCCACCTCCTCCACTCCTCCCTGTCCACCTCCTCCACTCCTCCCTGTCCACTCCTCCTTTCCTCCCTTTCCACCTCTCCACCTCTTACACCTCTCCCTCTCCACCTCCCACTCCACCTCCTCCACTCCTCCCTCCACCTCCCTGCATCCTCTTCTCTCCACCTCCTCCATTCATCCTCTCCACCTCTCTCCACCTCCTCCACTCCTCTCCACTCACTCCTCCACTCCTCCCACTCCTTCTGTCCACCTCCTCCATCCATTCCTCCCTGTCCATTCCTCCCCCTCCACCTCCTCCACTCCCTCCTTTCTTCCACCCCTCTGCCACCACCAGCTACAAGGGCGTCCACCTTCCCTGCAATACGACCTCTCGACATGCAATACCTGCAACCGACCGACCCCTCGTGCTGCAGTTCCCTCTCTTGGACCCCTCCGGCTGCCGCTCCCCTCCCCTCCCTCTCGCCCCCCCCTTTCCTTCCCTCCCTCCCTCCCTCCTCCCTTCCCCCCCTCCTCCCTCCCTCCCTCCCTCCCTCCCCTTCCCCAACCCCTCCCTCCCTTCCCCTCCCCTTCCAACCCCTTCTCCCTCCCTCCCTCCCTTCCAACCCCTTCTCTCCCCTCTCCCCCTCCCTCCTTCCTCCCTTCCATCCCCTTCTCCCCTTCCTCCTTCCCTTCCGCACCCTCCTCCCCTCCCCCCTCCGCCGACGCCCGTAAAACCAGCTAATAAAAAGCCCGAACCTCCATTTAAGCCTCGGACTTCCTCTAATTTTCACGATATTATAACATTACGATATTATGTAGTGGGCGATTGTGTGTGACAGTTAATGCGGGCGGGCGCGGGAGTGGCCCCTGTGCGTCGCGGGCGGATGGCGGGGCGAAGGGCGTCTGCTGCCCCCCCCCCCCCCCCCCTCGCTTCGGAAGGGCGTCGGTGCTGCACTGCGATGAGAGGGGCGCCGTTGCTGATACCGCGTCTCGGGCTCCACTTCGTTGTTCTTTCGTCGTGTGTGGGGGGTGGGGGTGGGGATGGGGGGTGAGGGAGGGGGGTCGAGAGTGTCTGGTGATTTACGGATGTGTCTTTCTTTATTTCATTTTATCTTTTTTCATTATTTTATACCGATATGTCTTTCTCTACTCACTTTTACTATTTATTGATTCATTTTACAGATATTTGTTTCTCTATTCATTTATTTATGAATTTATACGGATATGTCATAATATATATTTCTTTATTCATTTATATTCATTTATTCATTTATACGGATATGTCTTTCTTATTTTTTCATTTCATGATCTATTTAGTTATTCATCTATTGATCTTTTTTTTTCAAAATTTTACTTATGGGTGTAACATAATGTCCAATTTCTTATTTATGCCGTTGCGCGTTTGTGCTTTGTGGTTTGTAAGACAAATGGACGTGGAGGAAGTGATATCTATCAAACTATCTATTTCCCTTCCTCTCCCTCCTTCCCTCTCTCCTTTCCTCTACCTCCCTCCCTCGCTCCCCTTTATCTCCCCTCCCCTCCTCCCTTCCTCTCCCTCACTCAATCCGTCTCTACTGCTCTCTTCTCCTCCTTTTCCCTTATCCCTCCCTCCCCCCTTTTTCTTCCATATTATGGCTAAAGAAGCAGAGCCCTTAACACGGATGCCTAACGGGACACCCGAAGGAACAGCAGACGCAAAGGACAAAGACACAGCAGACACAGACACAGGCCACTGAGAGAACAGCAAAGTAGACAATGTACACAGACTCAGACAGATAAGACATAGACATAGGCCGTTGAGAGCAGAGCGGAGCAGGCATAATGGACACAGACAGACTCAGCAGACACAGAAATGGGGCATCGAGAGTACAGTAAAGCAGACACAATGGACACAGACACAAACATAAGCCATTGAGAGCAGAGCAGACACAATGGACACACCTACAGCAGACACAGGCATAGGTCGGGAAGAACACAGCAGACGCAATTTACACAGACACAAACTCCGATGCAGACACAGCAGACACCGATACAAGACGCAGACGAAGGCACCGCAGAGGCCGGGCAGAGGTCATCACTCGGGACTTCCTTGGTCGCCTCTTCATAAATCACATTCTTTTGCTTGCAACCGGATAGAACCCCCCCCCTCCCTCCCTTCCCTCTACCCTCCCCCCTCCACCTTCTCCATTCCACCCCTTCATCTCTTTCCCTTTCAGTCCTTCGTTCCCTCTTTCTCTTCCCTTTTCTCCCTCTCCCCCTCTTCCCTTCTCTTCTGCTCTCTTTTTCTCTCCTTTCCCTTCCCTTTCCTCCTTCCATCCATGCCCTTCCACCCCTCCTCCTCCCCACTCTCCGCCCTCTCCTCCCCCCTCCCTCCATCCTTTCACCCACTCCCTCATCTCCCCCTTTCACTCCGCCCCTTTCCCTCCCTTTCCCCTCCCAACTTCCCACTGCCCCTCCACCTCCTCCCACCTCCCTCTCATCCCCTTCTCCTCCCAATCTACCCCCTACCCTGCCCCTCCATCCACCCTCCTCTCTCTCATCCTCCCCCACCCACTCTTCCCCATCCCTCCCTCCCCTCTCGCCCCGCCCACCCTCCACGCCTCTCCGACGACCTCCACGCCCATCAAAATCAGCGTTAGAAATGGAATACAAACACCGATGATTTAGAGAGCTTAATCATGGCGCAGATATTTTCCTCCGCTGCAACACAAACCTTCTTGAATATTAAACATCTCATTTTGCGGGCGGGCCAATTACAGTATGGCGCATCCGCGGGTGTACTTAGACCAGAGCTCACCGCCCACGGCAAGCCAGGACGCCCGTAAAGCTCAAAATTCAACGGAGATCAGAGGGCACAGTCAACCTTAAGGTGGAAGAAGGGCAATACTCGAGCGAAAGACTTTGATTTTAACATCTTAATTGGTGTCTCGTTGAATATTCTGAATGCTGAGTAATGGGAGAGAAAGAGCGGCGGCGGGAATGTGCACAGCGGTACGGTACGGACATAGGGTCTGCTGTAGAGGTTTGTTTAAATACCGTGCATTATCTAACATATACTGATTATATATATATATATATATATATATATATATATTATACATATACACTATGTTATATATATGTATATACATATACAATATAAATACAACACACACACACATATGTATATATGTATATGTATATACATATACAAATACACATATATATATATACACACACACATATGTAATAATATGTATATTATATATTATATATATATATATATATAATATTATAGATTAGATTATATATATAATTATATATATTTAATATACATATACATATACACACCACATTATATATATATATATATATTATATATATAATATAAATATATATTATAGATTATATATATATATATATATTATGTATGTATGTGATGTACACACACACACACACACACACACACACCACACACACCACACAACACATATATATATATTATTAATATATATATATATATAATATATTAATATATATATATGTAAGCATTTATATGTATATGTGTATTTACATATACATATACATGTACTAACGGTGTGGCATGAAAGCAAGGATTAAATAACCAATTGCACAACCAATCTCCACATATGGCCATGCAAGAACCCACACACGTGCCCCCCCAATCCCTCCCCCTCGTGGAAGATCAGGCTTGGTTAGAATTTATATGAAAAAAGGGGACAGGGAAAGGGGGAAGGGGGAGGGAGGGAGAGAGAGAAAGAAAGAGAAATGAAATGATGTAGAGAGAGAGAGATGAGAGAGTGAGAGAGAGAGGCAGGACGCGTGAGTGATATGAGAGCGAATGGAGAGCGAAGGGGTGAGATACGAGGAATGAGAGATTGACGGCGAGAGAAGGGGAGAGGAGCTGAAAGAGAGAAGGAGAAAGAGTAGGAGGAGGAGAGAGAGGATGTGGAATACGAGAGGTACGGGAGGGACGGAGGGAATGGTGGGGATGGGCATGGGAGGTGAGGGAGGAGGGAGGGGGGGGGGGAGGGACGGGGAGGGAGGGAGGGGGAGAGAGCAGAGAGAGAGAGAAGAGAGAGAGTGGATGAGTGACATGGGAGGAAGGACGGACTTGAGAGTTGAGGAGGGAGAGAGCGAGGAAGAGGACGTGGGGAAGAGAACGAGGAGAGAGATGACGAGAGAGAGAGAAGATGAGACAGAGAGAGGGAGGAGAGAACGAGAGATAAACCGAAAAGTGACGGGGGAGAGGAGAGAAGGGAGAAGATAGAGAGAAAAAGAAACGAGAGAGAAAGCGAGAGGAGGACGAGAGAAGAAGAGAGGAGAGAGAGAAGAGAGTAGAGAGCAGAGATGAGGAGCAGAGTGAGAAGAGAGAGTGGAGGAGACTGAGAGACGAGAGAGAGAGAGGAAAGAAACAGAGATGTAATTAGAATTTGATTAGCAGAAGATAGAGAGAAACTACAAGATATCAAAAGAAAGCTGGCCATACACAAAACAGAAAGGAGATCTAATCCACGCCAGTTAATTGCAAAAGCGCTGCGTCACTCGGTACTTAAGATCCTAATAATTTAAGTATCTACCGAAAAAACGAGAACTGATGCTGAGCGAAAAAGCGAACTTTATACGCATTTACATTCAGTATACTAAGCTATTCACCCTCAGAATGCTATAATTCCATGAAGATCATAGGCTTAGTCTAGAACTATTCACTCGATTCATCCTCCCGGGGTAATGGGCGGGGTGGGGGTGGCGTGGGCCCGGTCTCTGATGATGAACTAAAGGACGGATATTAGTACAGTCCCTTGATAATTCAGAACGTAGGCCTAACTTCCTAAAGTCATACCTTCTAGTACACCAACTGAACAAAATATCAACGTTGTTCATCATCATTTCAAATCTATGATCCCGTACCGAGTAGACTTCTGTTACAGTTGATAGACAGTCGTAGCCTAAATAGAATTACTGTAGGAATTTAAGGATACGGCGTAAGAATATTCTCCAGTACATCGCGTGAGACGACAGAGGTCTACAGCTCTGCGAACTTCATGCAGAGAGAGAAAGAGAGAGATAGAGAGGAGAGAGAGAGAGAAGGAGAGAGAGAGAAGAGTAGGAGGAGGAGAGAGAGGGAGGAAGAAGAGAGAGAGAGGGGGAGGGAGAGAGAAGGAGAGAGAGAGAGAGAGAGAGAGAGAGGAGGAGAGGAGAGAGAGAAGGAGAGAGAGGAGAGAGAGAAGAGAGGAAGGAGAGAGAAGAGGGAGGAGAGAGAAAGAGAGAGAGAGAGAGAGATAGAGAGAGAGAGAGAGAGAGGAGAGAGAGAGAAGAGAGAGAGAGGAGAGAGAGAGAGAGAGACAGATAGAGACGGAGAGACGAGAGACGGAGAGAGGAGAGACAGAGAGAGAGAGAGAGAGAGAGAAGAGAGAGAGAGGAGGAGGAGAGAGAGAGAGAAGAGAGAGAGAGAGAGAGAGAGAGAGAGAGAGAGAGAGAGAGAGGGGAGAGAGAGAGAGAGAGGAGGGAGGAGGAAGGGAAAAGAGAGAGAGAGAGAGAGAGAGAGAGAGAGAGAGAGAAGAGAAGAGAGAGAGATGAGAAAGTGGGGGAGGGAGGGAGTGAGGGAAGGAGGAAGGGAGAGAGAGAGAGAAAGTGGGGGAGGGGAGGGAGGAGAGAGTGAGACAGACAGACAGAGAGAGAAAGAGAGACAAATATGAAATTTTAGACAAATATACAAAGAAAGAAAGAGGATAGACACATAAATAGATAGAGATGGAGAGGGGAGAGAAAATTAAAAACCGGCAACTCATAAGGACTCTGGCGTACTACGATTCATCTTCTCCTTTTTTACTGAACTAATTAAATGACACTTAATAATTACATTTACATATGTATGGTATTTCTAAAAGTCATACATCTCATTCCAAATGGCTTACACTACTTAAATATTTTTTAAATCAAGAAATCTACCGAATC
>NW_020870032.1:355374-357708 GCF_003789085.1 Penaeus vannamei
CTCTTTTATCTCCCCCTCCCACCCTCATCCATCCCCCATCCATCCCATAACCCCTCCCCCCTAAACCTTTCCCTACTCCCCCCCCTCCCTCCCCCTCCCCCTCCCCTCTCCCCAACCCTTCATCCCCCCTCCCCACCCCCTCCCACCTTTAACACTTCCCTCCCCATCCCCTCCTCCCACCCTATCCCCTTCCCCCAACCCTTCATCCCACCCTCCCCCACCCCCTCCCACCTTTAACACCCCCCCCCCCCCCCGTCCACTTATCACTCGATATCTCTTACCTAATCGTCAATCAATCAATTATAGAGGATGTCTCTCCCCGCGGTGCCTCATGCATAATTCCTGCCCAGGAGGGCGCCGCGGCGGGCGTTTCCCACGGCGCCGCGCTGGGTATCCCCCCCCCCCCTTCCTCCTCCCCCCCCCGCAGGACGCCCTTCGAGTCGCCGTGTCTCCTCGTCAGGGGGCGGGCCTCCTGGGGGGGGGGGGGGGTCCGTGGGACAACGAGGGACGCCCGACGGAGGATGCACAATATGTCTTATATAAATCATAGGGGCCGGAGGATTTTTTTTTTTTATTATTTATTATTATGGTAATGAACCCTGGGTTGATTTGGTTGATTGGTGGATTTTGTTTGTTTGTTTGGAAGGTTGATGGGGATGTTTGTTTGTTTGTTTGTTTCGGTTGTTTGCGTAGTCGAGGTAGATTTATTTTATTTATTTATTTATTTATTATTTATTTATATTATTATTATTGTAGACTTGGTTTTCATTTATTTGTTCGTTAATTTGTTTTATGCTTGCGGTCTCGAAGCTTCGTTTGCGTATTGAATCGTTTGCTTGTTTGTTGACTCGATATTCATTTGTTTGTCTGTTTGTTTGTTTGGATTGTTTACGGTCCGAGGTTCACTTGTTTCTTGATTTTTTTGTTGACTTGATTTTCATGTTTGTTTCTTAATTTGTTTGTTTGTTTGCGGTTTCGGTGTTTATTTGTTTTTTTTTACCGACTGTTTTTGTTTGCTGACTCGACATTCATTTCCTTGTTTGCTTGTTTGTTGATTAATTTGTCGATTTGTTTGAGGATTCGATAATAATATCTATATTTTTTGTGTCTTTCCTCGAACTCAAAGATGATATTTTTTATTTGTTAATGTGTGTTTGTTTGTATGTTCTCGGTCGTGGTGACGAATGAATGAGAATTTTAACATGAGTGAATGAATATTTATTTGACTTTCATACTTATTGTACTTTAGGTATCGTGTATTCCGCATGTGTACTTATAACGTGATAGTGTATGTGAGGTGTAGTCGGGTATACATTCATAAGATATACATTCATAAAGTATACGTTCATACAACGGGTGTACATTCATAAAATATACAAACATACAACGGGTTTACATTTCTGAAATATACATTCATACAATAGGTATACGTTTATAAAATATACATACATACAACGGGTATACACTTCTGAAATATACATTCATACAACAGGTATACATTTATAAAATATACAATCATACAACGGGTTTACATTTCTGAAATATACACTCATACAACGCGTATACAATTATAATATATACACCCACACGAACGGATGATAAATCTCTCCCTCTTTTTCAAAAGTGTATTCTTGTAAGAATTTGTGTGTTAGCATGTATACTTATTAGATTACGTGTGTATTGATACGCCCATGTATGTGAGCAAAACATATTTTTTTTTTTAGCACACTAAGTCATGTATTTACAATATATCAAGTCACACTTCTTCACGATATCAAGTCATATCTTTTACAATTCATCGTCGTATATTTTTCCAAATACATATAAAGAGGTTTTTTTAGCATATCAAATCATATATAATTTCAATAATAAAACAACTAGACAAAGAAGTAAAAATCAGTCTATCTATCTATCTATCAACATTTTTTTCAAGACTACATCTCCGCGTTCTATGCAATAAAGAATAAAAATATAACAAAAACAACAATAGACAAGTATTAAAATAATAAATGATAAACGGACAAAATGGGATAATTAATACCATTTAAACCATTTATTTCAGGTTAAACTAATGTGTAAATAATACTAAAACAAACAAAAAACTCACAAACAACAAAAACTAGAACATAGAAGTGATAATTTTACCGACATTACACGTTAACAAAAAACCCCAAACAACAAAAATTAAAAAAACAAGCCCCCCACAAAAACCAAACCACAAAAAAAACAAAAATTTTCTAAACGAAAAAAAAAAAACAAAAAAAAATTTTTGGGAAACCGGACAAAAAAAAAAACCCGGGGGAATTTTTGATTTAATCCTTTTCTTCACCTTCC
>NW_020870032.1:397965-402965 GCF_003789085.1 Penaeus vannamei
TTAGTGTGTTGCTCCGACTTTTATTTCTTGTTGTACTTGTTGTGACGTTTCTTTGTAACGTTTACTGGTTTTTACGTTTACTTGTTGTGATGTTTACGTGTTGTGATGTTTACGTGTTGTGATGTTTACTTGTACTTGTTGTGACGTTTCTTTGTAACGTTTACTGGTTTTTACGTTTACTTGATGTGATGTTTACTTGTTGTGATGTTTACTTGTTGTGATGTTTACTTGTTGTGATGTTTACTTGTTGTGACGTTTACGTGTTGTGACGTTTACTTGTGACGTTTACTTGTGACGTTTACTTGTCTTGGTGTTTCGTTGCGGTTGTTATCGCGTACTTGTTAGCGTTAACATGCTCTGGTACTTACTTGATTTAGTATCTGAACCGGTCTAACATTTACTTATGATTACAACTTAAATCGTACTTATATATGCCTGAACTCGTGTGTAAGAGCTTGTTTAATTTGAACTGTAGTTCTCGTTGGCTTTATTAGTTGTATTCATTAATACAAGTTTGCTTTACGGACTTTTGGCTGATCTTGCACTGTATGAATTGATTCGTAATCTTCTAGGTGTTGCGTTGTGATCCTCATTGTCTGTGTTATGATTTGTATATTGAAAGTTAATCATTCATAACTGTCGTAACTGCCTCCGTTTAATGGTCTGTTCTAGAAGTTCTCATTTCGCATGGCAGCTTACTGTTAGTATTAACATATCACATAAACAGATAACAGACAGATCAAACATTTATTTTCGTAAGTAAATCTGACAAAATCAGGCATTTAATATCTTGTTTGTGTTTCCTGCTTTTACGATTTCAATTATTCAAACTTTTATCGCCTCTATTTACTAAACAAGACAAGTAGACAATGGATCATTAGTTTATCATATGCCTAATTACTCACATGTTATCCAAGAGTTTAATCAATTAAACTACATTGCTCTTAAGAAAGTGCTTCCTTTGTAACAACAATCACCTGCTAATTACTGTGCACGGCAGATGATTAAATGTTTTTCTCGTGAAGGAAGTGACTGTGATTACCACGCCTTCCTGACAGTGAAAGACAGTCATTAAGTGATAAATCTGTTTTAGTTTGCCTTTGTGTTGTGTGTGCGCTGCATTGACACCTGTGGCTGCTCTACACGTTGATTTTTTTTATATTGTTTCTAGTCCTTTCAACACACACAAATATATATATTACAGATAACCAAAATAACATCGTAAATTATTGAAATGAATCTTATGCTTACGTTCTAGAGCTGCCGCGAAAAGAAACTAAACACAAGGCTTTACACAAAAGCAAAACTAACATTATATTACGTAGTCGCTGGATCTTTAACTGTCAGGATGGTGTGGTAATCACAGCCACTTCCTTCGCCAAAAAATATAATCAGCCCGGGCTAACATATGTGTCTTTGTTTGCGTGCGCTGGAAGTCAATTGTGAAAGTATTCGCAATGGATAAATCACAACACATACATGTACACACGCACATACACACACGCGCGCACATGCAGAGAGAGTAAGTGAGTGAGTGAGTGAGTGAGTGAGTGAGTGAGTGAGTGAGAGAGAGAGAGAGAGAGAGAGAGGGAGAGAGAGAGGGAGAGGGAGAAGAAAGAAAGAAAGAAAGAAAGAAAGAAAGAAAGAAAGAAAGAAAGAAAGAAAGAAGAGAAGAAAGAAAGGAAGAAAGAAAGAAAGAAAGAAGAGAAAAAAAAACATCATAACGGTCACTCGACCAGCTATGGCGAAATGCGAATCAGCCTTGAGTCTGGCAACGGAAGGGGCTGCTGTACTGTTGGAGCTGAAGTCGGTGTTGAAGGACGTGGTGGAGATGGTGTTGGGGGAAGATACACGGCCAATCGAGAGAGAATCCGGGCTGGCGAGAGCGCGAGAGCCTTGAGGGTGGCAGGTGATGGGTGAGTGCGGGGCATCCTCACGCAACAAACATTTTTTTCGTGCCCTTGCTTGCCCGACTTATACCCATTTCTCCTTTCACAGAAGTCAATAAATATCCTAACTCTGTTGCGGAATTTGCTTAATTATTTCTCCTTTCACAGAAGTCAATAAATATTCTAACTCTGTAACGGAATCGAGTCAATAAATATCCTAACACTGTAACGGAATTTGCTCAATTATTTCTCCTTTCACAGAAGTCAATAAATATCCTAACTCTGTAACGGAATTTGCTCAATTATTTCTCCTTTCACAGAAGTCAATAAATATCATAACTCTGTAACGGAATTTGCTCAATTATTTCTCCTTTCACAGAAGTCAATAAATATCCTAACACTGTAACGGAATTTGCTCAATTATTTCTCCTTTCACAGAAGTCAATAAATATCATAACTCTGTAACGGAATTTGCTTAATTATTTCTCCTTTCACAGAAGTCAATAAATATCATAACTCTGTAGCCGAATTTGCTTAATTATCCAAGCTCGTATAAGTGACATGCATAAATGAAGAAATAAATGCATATTCATCAGTCTAGACATGCATATCAACCGGGCAAAATGATAAAGGTATATCTATCAGATATATAGACAGATATCAATTTGGTTCCGCGTATGTGCATGTCTGTATTTAAGAAAATTCAATGGGTTGGGCCTCGCACAATTTTAACAATGTTCGCTACCACCGTTCCAATGTGTTATTCGCTTGGAGAATTAAGCACATTCTGTTACTGAATTATAATATTTATTGACTTCTGTTAAAGGAGAAATCGGGATACAACCGAAAAAATACTGTAGGATGAGACTTTAAACAAATAGAAGATATTTGAATATTTAAATGACCGCGCTGTTGGAAACTGGTTTATGTTCTGATAAGTAATGCAGGTTTTAAGTAAAATAAGTAAAGTGAAGGAAAGGGAATGTGGGGGGGGGGGTAGCATGGGGCCGGTATGACAGGTATTAATTATCTCAGTGGTTCTCAAACTTCTTTTTGATGCACCTAATCCAATTCTAAATTTCCTCCAATATATTTTTCACCTTTCCCACCTTGTCAAATAATTTTACATTTAGTGTTGAGTATATATATTGGTGCATCTTCGCCAGTTCAACGAATTAAAGCAGTTCGGAGCAAAAAGACAATAGGTTAAATGTCCAATGCTACAATCGTTAGGTTAGTTGGTGGCAGTTTGGCAATGGTGATCTTATGATAATAGACGTGTTGGTAATGATTTTTTAAAACACAACGTCGTACTCGGACATATTGCATTTAATCGTTTTTTTTTGGTATAAATGGGGCACAGGGGAAAGAGAAAGCAAAATATAGAACCCGTCAAACAGAAATGGCCAAATATCATTCGCACGAAAGGGGCACATGCTACTTACTTTGAAGCGACCAAGTGAAACTCATCCTTGCAGTTATGTCTGGTTCCTTCTGTTCCTTTTTGGATCTTCATCGGGTTTTACTTCACTCATTCATTTGCTTTACGTTCACAGTCGCAATTCCGTACTCTGAAACGTCACCTCGGTTGCGTTCAACGGTTATCATTAACTTTCGAGTGAGGACCGTATATATAATTATACGATGGCGACATACCAGGTCACAAACGCCACTGATGAGCTTGCCATTTCACACAAACACACACGTTTTATTTGTTTTATTTTCCTTCTGTATGGATTTTTCACATCGTCCTCCTATTGTCTTTCCATCCGAGGCTGTTTACCTCCTGGACATCTCACTTTCTCCATCCTAGAAGAGAATTTAGAATAAGGATTCCCTCCGACTGCTGCTCCTCCGTGGCGAGCCTAACCTAGCGTCGGCGAAGGCACTCGGCGGCGCGGGCAGAGCCGTGGGCGGACGCGACGTCGTGGGGCGTAAATCACGGCTTCCTCCATCCAAGGCGACTTCCGGAGGCCCCGATCTCACTTTCGTTCTGAGGCCGACACTCGTTCACCCCCCGATGCCCACCCCTCCTCCTCCCACTCCCTCTCCCCTCCTCTCACTCCCCCCTCCTCTCCTCCTCCCCTCCCCCCTCCTCCTCCCCTTCCTCCTCCCCCCCTCCTCCTCTCCTCCCCACTCCCCCCTCCGTCTCCTCCTCTCCTCACTCCTCACTCCTCCTCCCACTCCCCCCCTCTTCCTCCTCCTCCTCCTAACCCCCTCTCCCTACCCACAACTCCAGCTGATCATCGGCCGCGCTTACCTAACCTAACCTAACCGTCACACACATAACCTTAGATAAGCAGTACAACGTATGAAGCATCTCGTAAAATCTGTTATGATATTATTCTTAGATATCTAGGAAGCACTGTTTTTTTTCAATTTGGACGATGGAAAGATATTCTTTTTCTATCACTCAACAAAGGCTTGACGATTTAAATTATGGAGTTGCCTTCACTCGCACGTCGGATGGAGACTTAATCTGCAAAAGAAAAAAATCAGAATTAGTGTGTGTTATGTCATCCGAATTCTGAAAACCATATATTTCAATACAGATCATTAGAAAAAAATGTTGTGCTTATGTACATATGAATGTATACTCGGCCATTAGAAAAAAAAAATGTGCTTATATACATATGAATGTATACTCTACACACACACACACACACACACACACACACACACACACACACACACACTTTTCGTGGTATATACTTTAAATTCTGGAGAAGTGGTTTCACAAGATGATCGTATCAGTAAAGCTCCTACTGAATATTTCTTTACTCTCAATATTCATTTCTTGTGCTTCCTTAAACCACCATTTCAACTTACTAAATCTAGGTCGAGAAGAATATTCGCACAACCTCATTGCAGAGTATATGCCAATCACTTAGACCCAATCTTAAGCAAGTATAAAACGATTGCAAGGGAAAGCAACTGCAAGTGCTTGGAAAAGACTTGGGAATATGGATAACAGGTAAGTCCCGCGAGGTGGAATAACAGGTAACTGCTAATTGGGGAAACAACCGCTGATCAACCGCTGGCCGCCTCCTGTTACACCGCTCTGGAGGATCTCGTCTGCAGGAGGGCGAGGGAGGGGGGGGGTGAGAGACT
>NW_020870032.1:407965-410465 GCF_003789085.1 Penaeus vannamei
TGTTGCCCACAACCAAGTAATACAAGATAAAATAATATTATATAATATATAATATATATAATTATATATAATACTGGATAAATGCATTATACATTAACGCTCACATTTTCAAGAATTCAGCTTTACCAAGACTTGCAGATAACAAGTATGTATTAAATCGGATTTTCGCTTAAAATAAACATTTATAGTATTACTAGAATTTAATGTTTAAAAAATTATAATCATTGAATATTACTGCGAATACTTCTATAACTAATTAAAGGGAACGTTGCATATCCTCTTTGTGCCTGTAATCGAGCAGCAGTCGATTAGGGGGTTTCCGCTTTATTTTCATCTCTGATTTGATGTGCAAATGATGGATGTTACTATGACTAACCCTTTTATGAGAAGTATAAAGGCGTCTTCTGTAACACAAACCAACCCCTAATGCTAATGAAAAAAACGAAGTTCGGCGAAGTATTAAGATTTTGCCGCCAGTTCTGTCCAAGCGTGACGTCATTGTTAAGGCTCCACCCACCGTCTCTAATGCGCCTGTGCAGAGCATATTCGAAAGATAGCAGTTCGGGAATATATTTTCAAATAATTCCTATTAGGCCGTCTGGCTTAAGTTGATATCCTAAGTAGAAAGAATGCATTATTATACAATTATTCTCCATAACACATTTTAGTGAAGGACCACGTACTTGCAAAATTTTGTAAACAATAATTACAATGGTAATGTGATTTCATATTTAACATAAGTTATAGCAATTTAATGCACAATATAGATATTCTTATGAAAAAGTAATCCAATATTAATAAGATGAATGAACAGAATTAATCACAAAAATCTTTATAGACGGATATTTTCAAGACTGACTGACAAATGCTATTGCCATGAAAGGAACGCCTCTAAAAAATTAATAATATTTACAAAAACAATATGGAAGCATAGGAGACGCGAATATTACATGTCACGATCAGTAGATATAAGAAACATGTGCATGTTGACTCAATTAATATAAAATAACGTAAATTGAGTAAAGGTGGGGTTTATTCTTTACAGTGATTTCTGTTTAACATTGAAATTACCAAATAAGATATCGACAAGAAGGGATGAACACGCAGTAATGTGTGCTGCCTACGAACTACAGGTATGCAAGATATGCTACTAACAAATTTTCTATAGATGTGAACTACGTTAAATAGTTAGGGCCCTGTGGTATTAAGAACAAATGATAATACCCATCTTAACTATTACGAATACTTTTGGCGTACGTGATCAGTTGTCAGAATTACCCTTATGCCAACATTATTGTGATTAATCATGCATCATTTTTGCTTGGTGAATATTAGGTGAATTAGTAAACTAAGGTGGAAACTAACGCATTGGGTGGGAGCAATTACACTTACAGGATCACATATAGTAAGTGCATTCCTGAAGAGGGCAAATGTACACAGGTTAGGGACTCCTGGATAAGATAATAGGACGGATGTAGAAGTGTACGGTGAAACCTTGGGTTTATTTGTGTACAAGAGGGTGTTTGTACAGTCACTAGGTCCCAAATGGAGCTGTTGCGTGATCTCTGAGCAGATCCAACCACTATAATGTTGAAAAAAATCGTACTTTACCACCGAGTAGAACCATTCGTCCAAACAGCACAAAAGATGTTCCCATGATGCACATTGATCCCAACTTTTTTTGGTCTCTATACACAGCCGTATACAGAGAATTGCCTAAGACGACAGCCCGGGGATGTGGGGTTTGCCTTGCAGAAATTGGAGTAGCAGCTCGTGTGTCTCAACCCAGAGTATACTGATGGCTAAGAAACTCCAAGAGAACCTCTTATAGCAGTGCTGTCCAAACTGGGGTCCGCAACATAGATAAGGAACACACACACACACAAACAGAAACACATGTTCTATGAATCATCTTTTTTATTCGAGTATTAAATTCGAATTTATTGACCAACACTCCTGTGATACAGTCTCTTCATAATTAGTATATTATTTGCATTATCCTAAAAAAAAAAAAAAAAAAAAAAAAAAAAAAAAAAAAAAAAAAAAATGTTTAGCCATGGTGACCGGGGGTGGGGGGTTACGTAACAGTACAAGAAGGTAATAAAGGATACAATAGGCGAAAATGTTTGGACAACATTGTCTTAGAGAATCCGAGAGCAGAGCTATAGATTTAGCAATTAAATGTGGTTACTTGTGTCTCATACTTTTGCTCGAGTTGCCTACAATTTACTTCCATTTATTACAGGAATACATAATATTATACAACGGTATCAGGGAGCTACGTTTCGCAGTGTGGGTCACCGTTGGGCTCCATTGACCTACGACCCGCGCGACGTAACTCACTATCGGTTTGGTTAGGAAGGAAACGGAGGCGCACGGTCGGCGTCGCCAGGCATGGCCTACTCAACGCGCGATGCAACTTTCCAAGAACCAAATGAAACGACGCAGCGCAGATTGTGAGTCGGGCGGAGTGACCGTGGCGGAGACAAGCGGTGAAGTA
>NW_020870032.1:415465-450998 GCF_003789085.1 Penaeus vannamei
TTTATGTCACCTTTTTACCCTTTTCTTTGATTTTCATATTTTTTTCCTGTCTTTTATTGTTGATACCATTTTAATAACATAATGCTTATCATAATGTTAATAATGATAATATCACCAAAATTGACAGCTTAGGAAAAAAACAATATCATTTCAATAAACTTAAGGAATTGGGTATTCAGGTGAGCCTACTAATATTGTTCATGGGGGCTGAGCACTTGTGGAGCTCTCTCTGTGCAATATAATTCACCAGAAACTACAGTTGACAGTACATGTACCTGTTTACAGTATGTTAATATGTAATAAGAGAATCTTTGACAAATTTTTAAAATAATGAAATACACTTGATGTTTATATTTTAAACTATTGTGGAATAAAAAAGATATTGGAATTTGGTATGATTTTCATTTTTTCAGATCTCCCTGTCATTAAAATGGATGGCAACAGAGACCCTAAGTGAAAGAACATTTAGTATCAAGAGTGACATTTGGGCCTATGGTATTGTTCTTTGGGAAATATTTTCTCTTGGTTCGACTCCATATCCGGACATACCTGTAACAACAGACTTCATTGACAAATTAGTAAATGGATTGCGCAACAAAAAGCCAAAATGTGCCAAGGACTTTGAGTAAGTCTGGATTACTTTTCATATGGTAGAAATAATAGGGTATTTTGATTTTTTTTATTGAAAGAATACATGGAAGTTATCTTGAATTGAAATATATTTATAAATACTAGATGATAAAGAAAATTAAGAAAGTACAGGTCCGAGGAAAAATATACAGGTCTTATTAACTCTGTATCTGTTTTGCCATGAACTCCATCCTCCTCCTCATCGTAATGCTGATTTTTTTCTTTTAATATTCTCAGGTATAATTTGATGTTAGCGTGCTGGGGGCATGATCCACTATCAAGACCTACTTATTCGGAAATTATACATCAATTGCAAGAGGTTTTAGAAAAGTAGTGTACTGAGGAGTACTGAGTTTTACAGAGCTGACAATCTCCATCGTTGTACATCAGAAAACAGGAAGATTTGTTGATGTCTGGTAGAAAAGTTGTCTGTTTCAATAGCTCAGGTCTCTTGCAGACAGGTTATCCAATGTGTTATTTAAGACATCTGTTGAGGTCAAAGAATATCTGATTGAGAGGGAACATCTAGACACATTTGTGTTTTTCAGATTACAGTAGGTGTGACCTGCCAAAATTATGCAATGCATGTGTTAAGCATACTGTGAAAGCCTTGCTGGAAAAGGAGGCTTGACAAGTAGACCACGATGAGAAAAAAATGAAAATATATGTCTTTGTTTATTTTCTATCAGCTGTGTTAAAAGACTCTCCTGCTGCAACTCCACATACTTTCCACTGTTTTTAAAATCCACAACATCCCTAAAGTGATAAAATGCATTTGTCTGTGTAGAAGATATGCCACTCAAAATCAGTCTTCCATATATATATCTTGACAAACCATATATGACACCATATGTATATAAGAGAGTTCTCATGTATTTTTAGTATTTCAGTATGTTGAGAACCAATGGCAACATACTTTATAGTCAATTACAAGCTTTTATACAAAGACACCCATGCACACACACACACTCGCACGCACACGCACCCCCCCCACACACACACATGCATATATTTATATATATAGATATATTTATTTATAAATAAAATATAATAATATACAATATACATATACTATATATTCATATATGTATATATGTATATATATGTGCTTGTATATGTATATATATTTGTTTATATATGTATATATGTGTTTATGTGTGTGTGTGTGTGTATATATATTTCCCAAAGAAAAGGCTAGAGGGTTCTTTACAAGCATAATAATGCTTTTCTGTGCTTTATCCTTTAACCAAATAGTCTGTCAAATAAATAACAAATATAGTGATAATGACAATAGAAATCAATATATGTATATAACAATATCTGATAACAAAACCTCATAATTGTCTACCATTTTCTTTATACTTGTGGCTTTTCGTTTCATCTTTCCATTGTTTCCCTGTGGAGGAGCGGGACAGCGATCTTTTGATTTTCTTTTCTTTATCTCTCAATTTCTTTTTCATTTAGAAGTCATATAAGGGATCTCAGTTTTAGTCACTATTCTTCTATTTTATATATTACTTTATTCTTTATATTTTATGGTATTTAAAATAAAGAGAATCAGTAATATTGCTGATTTATTGACAGCTAAAAATTCTACAAACTATGAAGGAAAGTATGGGAGGTATTGCAGAAAATACAAATTAGCATTTAGTTTTTTTGTAATCTGACTATGAAAGTCCTTTCTGTAAACAATGTAGTAGTCTGTAGATATATAAAAAAAAAAACAAGCAGAAATTCAACTTCGTACTCTAGTTATCTATTTATTTGGCATTTTATGTTCCTTGATAATTTTCTGTGTTAGAATAACCACATCTGTACTTTCAGTAATACAGACTTTATTGTGTAGTAAGCAAGATTAACTTTTGGAAATTACCAGAAAATATAAAATCCAATTTTTGTAGACTCGTCACTGAGTTTTCAATTAATGAAATGATGCTAGTAAAGGCTCAAACATGCATCTGAGGTTTTATGTACAGCCTAGTTCTGGAATTTATGCAAGAAATGCTCATGTAATTTAACATTCTAAGAAATGGCTATGATAAGCAACAAATTAAAATCAAATTAACATCTAGTTGAGGGGATGAGTTCAAAATCAGATGAATGTATGTCATCAAATATATTTACCAGATCATATACCATTACTATATATTCTTCCTTATCAGAAACAGATTCATCTGCTTAAACCCAGATATTGTAATGAAGAACAAGAATAAGAACAAGGACTCTAGTTAACAATACTTTTAATGCTCTCAAGTTCATTGACACTCTACAACAACACACTTATAGACAGAGACTGAAAATGCCACGAATAATCACAATAAGACACTCTTAACATCATCACTTTTGACACCACTGAAAATACAAAATTGAAAATGTTAAATATTCTGTATATTCATTTTTATTTATAGTCTTTACTCATACTTATCTTTCCATTGCAAATCTCTAGAAGATGAAACAAGTGTCATTGAACCTGAAAGTGCTAATAACATTACAAAAAATAAATAATGATCTCTTTCCTATCGATCTACAAAATTCCCATTATAACCTTAAGCTACTATAACGAAGCAGTATATCTGCATTGACTTTTTCATAATGATGCTCATATAATTTGCTTCCAGTATAGTCATATACTATGATACCAATATATATATGTATGTAATGACTTATTCTATAATTTAATATTTCCCATTTCACACAACTTCATGTACATACATGTGCCATAATAATAAAATTCTTTTATATTGATTTACTTCAAATTTTGCACAAAGGTTCATAAAAATATTTTTCACCATCAAAAAATAATTATAAAATGCAAACAATTTTTCTAAAAATACACAGCAAAGAAAAAACTGAATCAGAAAATCAGCATATACTATGTATGGCAATTATTTTACTACATTTTCCTAACCTTTATTATTCTGAAATAGAAGATACAATGAGCTATTCAGTCACTAAAAGGACTTGTAATTTTATTCTATTACATTAATACCAGGAAAATATGCTACATACTATATAATATTACTCAGCAAAATGGTCACTATGAGCACCTTTACAATATTTAAATTACTGCGATAATCAAATGTGTTTACATAAATAAATAAATCTGCATATCTTTTATGCGCATAGTGTGTGAGTGTGCATGTAGGACTGTGAATATATATATATATGCAAATGCACATAAGCATGCTCACATAGGTGAGGGAGGAAGGGGGGGAGTGGGGGTAGTTCCATTTTTTGCTCACATATATATATATATATATATATATATATATATATATATATAATATATATATATATATATAATATATATATGCAAATGCAAATAAGCATGCTCACATAGGTGAGGAGGGGGGGGGGGGTAGTTCCATTTTTTGCTCAAATGAAATATGTGCCATGCATAAGCATCTGGTGTGTATATGTGTGTGTGTGTGTGTGTGTGTGTGTGTGTGTGTGTGTGTGTGTGTGTGTGTGTGTGTGTGTGTGTGTGTGTGTGTGTGTGTGTGTGTGTGTGTGTGTGTGTGGTGTGTGTGTGTGTGTGTGTGTGTGTGTGTGTTTGTGTGTGCGCGTGTGTGCGTGTGGTGTGCGTGTGCGTGTTGGTAGCGTGATAGCAGGTGTGAGTCTGGGCCTGTTTACTTATCCAATAAGGATAAGTGGATAAGAGAATGAAATATACACCTACTGGTGAAGATGCAGATGTCGATGTGTAACAATAAATTGAGCAAAAATTCTACATAGTTATTTTAAATTATCTACATATTGTATTGCTTCCTTGTTATTAACACCACTAAGAAATGAAGACAAATTTTGCTGAGCATAACATATAGCATGGCCAAGTAATCGTTGAAACAGACCCATGATGGCAAATGCTGCACAAAGCATACTGATTTAATTATATAAATGTCTTGAAAGATGTTGATAGAGGAGTTTAAGTTTAACTTTATACTAAATATAGTCTAGAGTAGCAATAAAATATGGTAATTCAAAGCTGGTAATATAAACCAGCATAAATGTTTACCCCCTTTATAACATGAGTGAATATATAATATCCACAAGTGAAGGAAATAGCGAACTGGACAAAGAGCTTAAAAGCCTTGTAGATCCATAAAGACGAGATTCTGTTTAATGGTATATACGACCAAATAGAGTGATGTACCTCATTATGTTCCCACAACCACCACCATTTTATGGATAACTTTCAAAAGACTGGCACTCAGTAATTATTGATGTGGTACTATAGTAACATATCTTAACAACTTCTAATTGCATTAGATGGACCTATGCTATCATAAAAATACAAAATGTGAAAATACTCTATATACAAGAAGTCAATCTATGCTATTCATTACCCAAAACATTTACATTTTTTAATGCCACAAAATATCCAGGTTCAGATCAGCAAATAATCTCATATACTAAAGAAATTTCCTCTCTATAGCTAGATCATAGGCACATTACCAAGTTTCCAGAGAATTTTTATATATTACAATTCCTTCCAATAATTATCTATGTGAATGGATGAAGCCCCTAAATCCAGTATTGGCTCCACACTTGCTATACAATATGTATTCTATAAGAATATCACAGTATCATGTCCACAATAATCATCTTATACAGAGGGGATTATGGTATTACATAATTAATTACAAAATGGATACCAAGTCACAAGCATTCTAATCCCTCATTAAGTCACTAAGGTAAGAACAATTTGCAATGACTCTTTTCATGTTCTTGGCGAGGAATGCAGCGTGTTATGTCTCCTTCAAGCCAGGAAATGTCACAATTAGATCTTTATACCTTCACCAAATTTTTACAGTATGAAAAATGATCTTTGTAAAACAAACAAACAAAAAAAAAAACACTTGATATAGGATACAGTTGCAAATTAAATAACTAACACTCATTAGACTAAATAATATATACAACATAAATTAGGAAAATGTATCAGACTATGAATGCATATGTTTATGTGCCTACTCAGCACATATTTATCATATTCGTTGGGACATGAGTCAGGAATGAGTAAGGGATACCTTACTGAGCATTCTATCACATTTATGGCATTTTCACAAGGACAAGTTGTAATGCTTACCAAGTAATGCATCACTTCACTGCTCAAACACTCTCAAATATTAATTTCATTCAACTTGGTAATAATTTTGTAATTATCCCTGCATTTATATTAATGTATATGTTGGCATTTTATATTCTCAAGTCAGTGCTATAATTCCACTGGAAGCATCTAAGATACAGAGAACTTTATTAGTCTCTCAGAATGTTAGTATCAACTAATTTAGGTAAGAAATATTATTAAAATAGTAAACAGTAATATATATACAGATGTGTATAATACTTACACATGCACAACAATTCAAATATATACATATATCTAATTTACAATTGGACTGTTCTAAACTTTTAAGTTTAAAA
This sequence comes from Penaeus vannamei, assembly GCF_003789085.1. Classification (NCBI taxonomy): domain Eukaryota; kingdom Metazoa; phylum Arthropoda; class Malacostraca; order Decapoda; family Penaeidae; genus Penaeus; species Penaeus vannamei. The sequence continues at coordinate 421,523 of NW_020870032.1, forward strand.
ATGAATTTCAAGTAATACATGAGACATATTTGTAATATATCTGCAGTTGTTAACATTAAACCTGTACATCTTAGAAGACTATCATCATATATCAACTTCACATCTTAACATTTCCTTTTAAACATATTCAGCTGCTCTGACCATTGTAAAAGGAGTGAAAATTATATTCATTATTTAAAAGTCAATTTCTTTTATGACAATAATTATTCCTTTATATTTGTATACTTATAACAAAAACTATATATATTTTGGAACACAAATACGTTTAATAGCAAAAAATAAACATTTCTTCTTCATTTGCATAACATTCATATTTAACAAATACTTGCAAAACTTTTGTTTTCAAATTAATATACTCTTATTTTATATAACTTATTGTTAAAATATTTCTTTAGCATCCACTATAATCTCGTAAAAGGATTCGATATGTAAACAGAAGCTTTCCAAGTGTAATTTTTATGTTACTCTTCCGCTGAAGCCTCTGGGAGTGCTGTAGCTGCGCTGTATACAACCTGAACAACATCACCTCCAACGTTGATTAAACATTGACCCTGAAAGTTTAAAAATATATTTCTGTCCTTCATTCATCATTAATGTACTTCATTCCTTTTACTACTATTAAATATCTAAAGAGCGAAGGAAAGAAATATACATTGTGTGCCCACTACTCAATGACTTTATTACTATTTACACATAATGAAGTAAACTCATATTTATGCAAATGTTAGAAAGAAAAAAATTAGGAAATGCTAAAGAGGAAATAATGTATTGCAACATGAGATAAACATATAAGCAACTAAAATAATAAATACCAACTTACCTGATTTTTGTAAGGATTATGAAGCAAAACGCACTCCGACATGAAGTAAGCAATCATGGCATTACCACCCAAAGCTGCAACATGCGCACGTACCAAGGCTAAGACCTCAGTCACAAAACTTCCCATGAAGCCACTCAGACCACCGCACTGTTTTAAGAAATTTATCAGTAAGTCAAAAGACATTGTAATATCTTTCTTAAGTTTATTATTAATACAAAATTATAAACATTCCTCAATACATCTATAACATCTTCAATATCATTATTGATAAAGAAAAAAAAAAAAAAAAAAAAAAAAATTCATGTAAACTAAATCTTAAAATGAATAGACTTTCAATTGTAACTTCTTATACCTCTAATTTGCCAAAATATAAGCATAATTAAGCATAAGTAAAATGAATGATAAACATTTTTAGAAGTTATCATTTTAAACAGAGATCTAAACATTTACTCTTCATAACAAATTTAAAAGATTAGAATTAATGATTCAAACTTTTACTGTTGACAATCAATTTTAACCCACTGCTATCAGAGATGGCTTATACATAAACATCATGTCCTCTGTGATTTTAGCTTATTTATTGTATTTACACATAGATGGCAACAAAAGTGCTTTGTCACCAAGGAGTCAACTACTAGTCCTAGTTATATCACCTGTTTACCCTTTTCCTTTATTTTTTTAAATAACATTTTTATAATCTATCACTATTAGTATTGATAATAACATTACAATCAATCACAGTGACAGTAATAGTAATACTTTTCCTATAAACTCAAAGAATGGGGATATCATATGAGGTCAGGTAGGCCTACTCATTAATTTTTTGGTGGAATTGGAATTGGACATTACATGTTCCTGGCAGCAATGGGTTAAAAATACTACCACTTCAACAAGAGTACTTTTTTCCGAGTATTTCAGCAAGTATAGAGGTACTGTTCAAACTTTCAGAATTTAATATCATCCTCCATTTACAAATCTATAAACAAAAGGTTATTACTTACAAAAACTGTCAGGAAAATTACCTAAAAGCTATTACTGACAGCAATATATATTATTATTTTCTCTCAAACATTTTATTGACAAGTAACTGCTAGAGATGCTAATGGTTATTGCAGTGACTGGTACTTTTAAGTATGGAAATATAAAAGTAGAGGACAATTTAAAAGTCTAAAAGAACCTGAGTAACCGCCAACTCTGGTAATATACCTCAACTAGTCTTGAGGAGTATGGAAACTTGTAAAAAAGAATACTGGGGCAATGAAATAACAACTAATATCTTAAGTATAACTATTCTGACTTACTTTGTGTACTTACATTATACACTTCATTTCTCATTGATATCAACTGCTTCTTACAACCATTACCACTGATATCAAATACTTACCTCCTTAATACTAGTAGATTCTCTAATGAAGAAGAAATTGAGGTTTCCTAGATGTCTTTCTATTCGAGCCCCAGGAATGTGAGACAAGGGAGTGATCTCTACTCCATATCTCTCTTTTGGTGGTTGCTGTAGAGTTTGTAGAACAAGGTATCAGACCTATCTTCATCTTAAGGAATATAAAAGTTCAGGATATATATGCACATGGTGAACTACCACCACTTTTATTGTAATTGAAGCCTGGCAGGCCAAAAATATCCAAATCAATTACAAGACCATCACACACAAGAACTCCCTCTGTAGTTTTCGAGGGTCCACTTACATGATAAGTTATATATTTCTGTTCATTCCTGGATCTGGTGGATGACCGTGCTGAGGAAGTGGAGGAGCTCATGGATACAACGGATGAAATAGATGGCATTGATGGCACAGTTGTTATTGATGATGTGGATTGCTTGGACATCACGAGATTCTGGGCTGGGTGAGTTGGAGGCTTATGCTTTGTACTATCATCACTGGAGGGTAAAAGTTCCTCCATTTTGAATATCAATTCCCCATCATCTGGAACAGAAACATAAGGAGAATATGAAACATACTCGGTAATTGATGGAAATTCTTTCTGAAAAATATAGTAAATGCACAAAATCTGCAAGTATTACAGTCAAACATATTAGTAGCCAAGAGCTCTTCCTTACCTTGCTTAGACTTTTTGAAGGGCACATCCAGAGTCCCAGACTGTGAACCACCTTGTACTGACTGTGCTGGGTTTCCCTCCCCAAGGACCATTCCTAAAAGGCTAATTTGTAACTCGTCTTCCTCTGGCAGCTCTACATTGATTTGCAAGCCTGCTAGTATGCAGGGCGCCAGTTTGCGGACTTTGAAGTACACACTCTGCAGCACAATGTCAGGCATTAGAATACTTACAAAATGTAACATGTGAAGCATACCAAATGATCACATACATTCTTATATTTAAGAATATCTCTTTCTCTGTCTTCTTATGTAATTCTTTGTCTGATCACATACATTCTTATGCTTTAGAATATCTTTCTCTGTCTTCTTATGTAATTCTTAGTCTGTGTCTATCTGTTTAACAGACAGAGTAACTGTCTTGACTGACTGGCAGTCTGACACACTCTGTCTAGCTGTTTGTCTGTGTGTGTCTGTGTGTATCTGTGTGTGTGTGTGTGTGTGTGTGTGTGTGTGTGTGTGTGTGTGTGTGTGTCACTTGTATCCCTTCCTTACCTGTAGAATTTTGTCAAAATACTGATTGAAGGTACTATGATTCATTGTAGCAGGAACTTTTGCTCTCCAAACCCTGGTGAACATCTGCAAGTTCCTCACTATGTTTTCTCTGGGGACCCCTGGTGGAATCTCTGTTGACACTGCCACAAGACGGTCGGGCTGACAACCTTCCACCAGCATTCCAATCATCTCTGCATCTTCCATATCATCCAGCTATAATTAATGAACACTGGCATGAATTAAAATAGGACATGAATATTTGTTTTGTTTTTTTAATAAATAAATAAAAATAGCAAGGAGGAACAGACAAATATACAAATATCTACAACCATTCCTTAAACTTAATCCCTTCGATCTGGATGATGTGACCTTCATGTCATTAAAAAATTTTGCTTGAGAGGTGGGTGACATGAACTTGCCGTCATGGGCGCTTTGGTTGAAGGCTGCTGGGGTGATGGAGAAGACTGGCCACAAGTGCACAAATCTCATGGAGGGAAATTAGACTCATTTGGCACTTAGAAAGGGGCTTTTGCATTATTCACATCGATAAACGAGTGCGGCACGTAGTGTCCGTGAGCCACGACTGGAAGAGTGCCGGCTCCAGGGAGGACACCATTTTCATGTTCAGCATCCTATAACTGGCTGCCATGAACAGCAGCACAGATTGTATTACAGAAAATTAAATATTACAAAAAATTAAGAATTACACAAATAACTAAATCTTACATATTTTTATTTCTATTACACTGAGTTACCTATCAGGATGATACAGAGTCTGTGTAAGAAAAACAGTCTATTACATTCTGGATAAAGCAAATCAAATGACAAATAAGGACACTGGAAAAGGGAAAGAAAGCTAAAAACACTTACGGATAAAACATGAAAATAACATTGCAAAAGAGAGGCAGAGAGTCCTATCACCATACACATGTTTGTGGCCAACCTACATACCATATACCAGTCAGAGCGGCTGTTCGTGTTAGCCTAATCCCCTTGTTTTGAACTGTGTGATTGCCAAGAAGCAACCAGATTCAAGGGGTTAACCACGCACCTGAATCACTTTGCCAACTTTACCCCTCAAAGCTTTTGTCTGTTGTAGCCTTCCCTCTCCCCACTGTCTAGAGACAGCTCCTGGACTTGGGACCAGGTATGTGGGATTACAAGGCAAATCATTAGAGGAAACAGAAAAGCACGAACACAATAAAACACATAAAAAACATAATTGCAATGAGGAAACCCACTTCCCTAAATCTCCAAGTGAAAGTAAATCCAATCGGAAATTAGCAAACTTTTGTCACGGAGTTTGCACCAGGGTAACAATTAACAAATTGTCTCTGAGGGGTAAAAGAAGACCAAGGCCTAACACAAGGATGGTCACTACTACCTGCCTTACCTTTACTCCATAAACATACACTACAAATACCATGTCAAAAATTATTTTGGACTGGAACTTTATCACAGTACTTTTTGTGAATATACACTCACAAGCAGCAGTCATAAGAAAAAGCTATTTACTTCTATTTATCTATTTATTCTATTTACATATTTATCTAAATATCTAAATATCTATCTAAATATCTAAATATTCATTTAAATATCTAAATATTCAAATATTATCAATCTTATTCTATGTATTTAATTCATCTAAAGACAAAAGACAAAACTTAGCAATTGTACTGTCACCATTCTCAAGTTGGATGTATAATAATAGATACCCATATTCTTCACCAATAATGATTTTACATCCAAAACCAATCTGATGTAGGTTTAAAGTCTTAAAGGTTTAAAGGTCACCCATGTGTGACAGAGCAAAGGAGCAATGCAAGTACTATGGCACATATGTCATGGAATACACCCCAAAATCCCTCTCCATCCACATGGGAGCAATTCATTCTGGGCTATGGCTGCTGTAACCCCATCCCCCATGCCCTGCTTGTTTCAGGGATACTAGCATTTGGTAATACTGGAAACATTCCTGTGCCATGAACCTAGCTCCAATGTGGGTCATCCAAGTGGCAGGTCTGTTACCATTGAGCTAGCCAGACACATAAGTAACTTTGTGCAAGTATACTCTTTATCCTGTCACACCTTTCAGTAGTTTTTATTTACACTCAATAATCAGCAAAATACATGAATGCTAATCCTTAAACTAAAGAAAAAGATTTTTTGTGGTCTATTACCCACCCTGGGGTGGTGTAAAATAGAAAACTATCCAGTTCATGGGTTAAAAGAACAATTTACCTAAATAAATATGAATCTGTATGACTTACTACTGTCCACAACTGTAATAGCAGAAGTAATATAGTTTAAAAAGCACCCTCTGTAATCAAAGCATTAGTCACTATGATATATCTATCCTAACATCTACTATCAATGAATAAAGCAAAACTGACCTCTAAAACACAGGTGTCTTTGTTGCCCGAGGAAAGATCAATCTCAGGAAGATCATCTTCTGAGTCCTCAGAATCTGATCCACGACCACCATTCATCTCATCTCCCATGGTATCCTTCAGGAGCAAAGGAAAAAGTCAGTGATCTCTACCAACCATAAAAGGATTCCAATAAGGGAAGAAAGGCACTGAGCTCTAACATGAAAGAAAAATCCTTTTATTTTATATTACTATCTATTTACAAAGATCATACATGTGAAGTTAAATCAAAACTTATTAAATCTAAAGTAAAACATCAGTAAAAATGAGTGGAAATATTAAAAGAACTCCACTCTTCTTTGAAGTTAAGAAGCGTTCCACAATCTTGTTTATCTTGGTTACAGATCCCAAGTCTGGTATAGAGATATTTTCATTTAAGGTGTGATTGTGAGGTAAAATTTGTTTTCTCAGCTTGCAAATAATAACATGATCAGTAAAACAAATACTGACCTTATCAATATTCTTGGGGCTAAAATACCATAAATTCCTATACATGCTTCTTGTGCAAATTACTTATAAGTTGTAAAAAGAGATACATCAATGCAATGTTAAATATGTAATCAAGAATCCTAAATATGTCAAGTTATGACACTGATAACAAGATAAGAGTCATTATGGTAAATAATTAAGCATGCAGTTCTAGTTTAAAGAAACAGAGAGGAGTAGATATTTATATACCATAGAATAATAATGTGTAAAATTTTAATAAAGATAAAACTATATGTGAAGTGATATGCCTATCACTTCACACATCTTCAAGCTTTCTGTAAAAGCAAAGATACACAAAAGTGATTTAACTAAAATATCACTCACGGAGATGATGTGCTTGGTGCCATAACATTCCTTGTTTCTGGCTATTGTACTAAGAAGAAGTTTCTGAACATCCACTCTACGTCTTTCCTCCTCCCGGCAAGAGCTTGCAGATGTTACCCTTGGGACTGGTGGTGGCTGAAGAGCAGTCAGAAATACTGCTGTTGCTGTTGCAACACCTACAATGAGACGCTCTCCTACTGTTACTCGCACTCGCAGACCGAAGAGTGCATTCATGCCCTTGATCTGAAATAATAAGAACTTGTCTGTCTCAGAAATAGATTAATAAAATATATTAGCACTACTTCATCTTGTGAATGACCTTCCCATAAAAAGAATATTAAAAAAAAATCTTGACTTAATCTATTAATCTTGTTACAATACATCCTAAACAAATAAAAGAAAGAAAAAGGAGGGTGACACAGCAAAAAAATTCTCAAACAAGAAAACATATAGACATTACATACCTTCATTTTGTTCATTAGCTGCTTATGTAACTCGTATTCAAGAAAAGGTAATGAATCAGAGATTTCTTTTGCATTAAGTTCCCCTTTCAAGTCACGCTTAGGTCTTGCTACTCGAGCCTGGATCAGACAACCTCTCCCTGAAAACAAAAACATTAATGAAAGTTACAATATCCATTCATATTCTGTTTATGTAGGAGGGGGGGGAGAGGGAGAGAGAGAGGGGAGAGAGAGAGAGAGAGAGAGAGAGAGAGAGAGAGAGAGAGAGAGAGAGAGAGAGAGAGAGAGAGAGAGAGAGAGAGAGAGAGAGAGAGAGAGAGAGAGAGAGAGAGAGAGAGAGAGAGAGAGAGAGAGAGAGAGAGAGAGAGAGAGAGAGATGTGAATGCGAGTGTGGGAGTAGGTGTGGGTGTGCATACGTAAGTACAGATTTGATAAAAAGAGCGAATCTGTATGCTTTACCTGTAATTGGCATCCCTGCAGGTGGCTCTAGAGTAGTGAACAAAACGTCAGGCACCTTTCCTTTTCTGTGGGAACCAGGAAAAAATTAGCTTGACATACCTATAATTTCAATTCTTATATCTAATGTTTTATCATCTTAGACTACATACAAAAGAAATATATACCCTGAACCTTCCCTTAACCCATTGGATCTGGGTGTTTTAAGATCAACTGTGAACTGTGTGCCTTTGCCCCTAAAAGCTTTAAAAATAAATAAAAAAAAAAATAAATAAGAATCAGTCAACCCAAAGCACTAATGACTTTCAACTTACCTGCATACCACACATTTTGTAATCTTGACTCGGAAGGGCAGTGAAGTCTCTGAATAAGGGACGTGGCACATGGTACAAGGAGGCGTGGTGGGCGGGGTGTGGTAGACTGAAGAGCTGATGCCTGACGGAGGTGGCGGAGGAAGCTGTGAGGTCATGCTTCCACCCCCATCTCCCGAAAAGCCATCCTCGATGCAGGGATGGCTGCGGCTCATGCAGGTCTAAGGGCAGATAGTGAGTTTTATATTCTGGTTTTACTTACAAGGCCTCATAGGATGATATGACTCTCTATTACATTTCCCCATTATTGAGATACAGTAGCAAGCTATTGAGAGTCTTATTACCGGCACTAATGTCCTGAACAAAAATGTTATATGTAGTCTAATACAAAGAAAACAACTAAAAGAATAAAATCATTTCATAAAGATTTTCAGAATGTAGGATTAATTTTATCCTTCTCTGCAATCCGTGTACTATAAAGGGCAAACTAAAGAAAAAATAATCAGACAAAAGCTCAGTGAAGCTGTATATTTATGTATCAAAAGGGTATACACAAATAAATAGATAAATAAATAAATAAAAAGCCATGACAAAGCCCCTTTTGAATGCTGCCTGGCAATACTTCAGCTAAATTCAGATCTAATCACAAATGCAAATTTAATGGTAATCATCTTTTACTTTATTTTTCTTATGCCTAACTGTTCTTCCTCTACTACTGTATAACAGTCGTGAGTGATGATTAGCATTTTTGTTTCTTATTATGTTCTCATTTTCTGTTTTTTTAACATTTTTTTCTCTCTTACATTCTCTCATATACATATACACATACATGCACATGTACACAGACATACACACATGCACACTGACATACACACACACATACACACGCATACAGATACACACACATGCACACACACACAAACGCATACTTACTTACTTACTTTCACTCACTCACTCACTCACTCAGTCATTAATTCACTCACACCTGCACTTACACTTATCCTTACATTCACATTCACTTTCACATTCATACCCTCACACTCTCAATCTTCCATTCTCTAATTCACACTCGTTCATTCACATCAATTGCTCCCTTACTATTTCAACTGTTCAATACTCATTCATTTAATCCTATATTCATTCAACCCAATTCTCCTTTCTTTCTTAAGCCCTAACTCAGCTGTCACTTTTGTTTCTGCCTCTCTTTTTATCATTTCTTTCCCCTTCCTCTCTTGGTGGATTTGTGCTCAAGCAAGTGCATGCAGAAGTGCACATGTGATAAAATCTGTGCAAAGCACCTCCCACAGACTCTTATTTCAGGATGAGGAACAATGACAGTAGATACCATAATTGAGAGCCAGTTTGACAGCTCAATATTCCTAACAACAAAAGATGAAAAAAGTACTGTCATTACAACTTCCCACACATCTTTGAAGCTTGCATGCCATAAGCTGGTCCCATCCAAGAAGCTAGGACATGCAAGTGCCTTGATCTTCTCTTTCTCTCTGTCTCTCCCCCTCCCCCTTTCTCACTCTTTTCTATTTGAAATTTGTAGTTTTCATTATGCTTTTTTCTCTACAAAACTTCATCTTCCTATAGTTTCAATAGCTATATTTTCATGTGTCTTAATCAGTGCATCAGAAAATAGTTACAATAATCCCTTATCATATTTATATACACATTTTCTTTTTAAGAACTCAGTTCAGTTTATAGCACTCAATATGCAATCACTATACTTCCAAGATTACCATGCTATGCAACTCTGTAAAGGCAAATGCATGCTAAATTTAAATATATACATTTCTCATACACTCATATCTATATACACCATCATATGTGCTCTATCATACACACCTGTAGACCACATTCAGTGGCTGTGCACAGGTTTGGGTGTGGGTGCAGACAAATGCACACATGTATAGGTGTAAGCATTATCTTTAAAATATTTTTATACCTGTATTACAAACAGTTTCTTAACTGCTAACTTGGCTGAGATAATACTGACAGTTTGTTACTATTTACAATATATTTCATGTAATATTATTTATGTGTTCATTAAAATAGAATGCTCATAATCCTCTAATATTCACAACCCTATAATATTCATAATATCCCTAATGCTTACTGTAAATTGCAGAGGAAGTTACCTCATTCTCAGAATAAAATATTAAGAAAATTTCCTTATCTTCAATCCACTGACTAGACTCACAAGGTTCTGCAGAACCATAGCACAATACCCAAAAGTGCATCATGAAATTCACTGTTTCCTTGTACGTCACTGCTGAAGTCTTACAAAGTATTCATAAAATTTCAATAATCTCATGGTAAAACACCAAAATCATTACTGATCATCATAAAACACATAATATGTACCTCAAATTATAAGATATCCAAAACTTATAACAACTTGCAATACTCTTGAAGCTCTTCTGTCCTTTATGGAGTAATCAAAGTGTTCTTTTTCACAAAATGCAATCCCTGTAGAATCTTCAAAATTTCCTGAATTCTTATTTCCTTTATCTGTTCATCAGTTTATGGAGTTAAATTGCAATTAAACTCAATATTATCAATGAATCTATCTATTGAAATTAAGTTAAATCTGTCACAAATCATTAAAATAAAGAGCATTCTCCCCTGAACGTTAAATATATTGAGACTATTTACAACAAAGGAAATTATCCACAAATTATTAAAATCAAGAGCATTCTTCCCTGAACATTAAAAAATATTATGACTATTTACAACAAAGGAAATTATCCAAGTTATAGTAAAATAAAGGATATACCCCTTCACTTCCATCAGTTAATACATAGCACTATATTGGTCATAAAGGGAAAGACAAGCAAGACAAGAAGAGTAATAGCATTAGAAAAGGTAGAAAGTCTGAAAGGATAAGAGGATCAGCAACCAGGAATGGTCTGAGATGCTCTCATGTGCAAAAATATCTATGAAGTTTTGAGCCAGTCGCAAAGGCAAGAAGAGTTGTACTCACAACAAATCGCTTAAGAGGACGTGGACTTGACACCCTGTGTCTCAGACAAACCTATGGAATATTTAAATTATAGTCATACTTTCACCTCCTGGTACAAGTCCAAGACTGCCTGTCAGAAAGAGTTAACTATATAAACACTTACAACTAGGTCAGAGAAGTCAGTTGATGGGATGAATGACTGACCAAGTTGACAAAAGCAATTTCATCTTAATTGCTTTTTATCAACAGCAGTTAAATCACGCTAAGTAAAATGACTCATTACAATAAGTCCCTTTCAAGTCTTATCTGCCATCTAGTGACAGGTCCTGGAGTCAGGCAGCCACTTCAAAAAGAGCACCATAATAATTACACTTAAATTTCAGAATTCTTAAAATCTTTCCAGTTCTTCCTCCATCATGTCTACATTGACTAATCTTTCCAATAATCACAAACCTTATTGCACAATTTGATCTTCTCCCATAATGCTAAACCAACAAAGATCATGCCTTGGTATTACCACTGAACACTGACTTCTGGAGCATCAAAAGAGTACCTTAACAAGAAAGAACAGACAAGTATATCACATTTGAAAGTGGCAACACAATACATAAAGAGCTACTTTTTAATTTGGTTATGCAATTAATGTATTACAAATTTCATCACTTTCTAGCACCACTAGTCTCATAGAAGAACAGATATTCTAGATGCAGAATACTTCTTCATCCAAAAAAATTACTATATATAATTCCGAGACGACCTTGGAATTCGTGGCTTGGGCTTATTGATCAAACCTGTTGTAAGGAACTCGCCATGAAGGACCCTTGGAAATGGAAATGAAGGGTGGATGTGGTTATGCACCCCCATCATTGTTAGCTCCCAATGATGATGATGATGATTATGCGTATATATATATATATATATATATATATATATATATATATATATATATATATATATATATATATATATATATATATGTATGCATGTATAAACACACATCAATCTATACATCTATATCTATGCCTGTATTTATAATTATCTATATCAATACCTGTATTTATATCTATCAATATATTCATTTATATCTATCAATCTATTAATCTATCCCTTCATCTACATATCTATCTATCCACCCATCCATCTACCATCTATTTATCTATCTACCCATCTACTATCTATCTATCTATCTATCTATCTATCTATCTGTCTGTAAAATTTCTTTTGCAGTTGTGTTTGGTACTGAGAATGTAATAATCTGAAATTCTATATGCACTTTTAAAGATATTAAAAGGAAAACCTGGAAATATTTTACAATGTGTTCCTATCTAATCTATTCTATCATTCTATATGGAATAGAAAGGAGTAAAATTATAAGAGCTTCTATTACGTTTCTTTGATGGTTGATATACTATTTCATAAACCCACTAGCGACGGTACATTTATTCGCCAAAAATAATATTTTCCAGGTGGCTTCAGAATCGGCACACAGGAAAGTCCGGCAACCTGCTCACTCGCTGCCCACCCTCAGCGACAAAGTCAGAATGCTCTGATCTGGCGTCACACTGGCAGGACAATCGGCAATGTTTACTTTACCGGGGGTCTCATATGTGGTACACCCATCATAAGTGGGTTAAGCCACCTAAATAAACTGAAGCCACAACAGAGAAAATGAAAGAATGGCATTTACTAGGAAGTTTTTGGTGTTGCAGTTTTAATCATAATCAGTCTTCAGTATTTCTTCTGTCATATATGTGTTTGTGTATAGAAGAGATTGAGAAAGCTGACTTGATGTACCATTAGGTTATGATACTGTAGTCTATTTTAGGCGAAGATAAAAAAGTTTTGTTCCAGTCTTTGTTGAAGTTTGAAGACACAGGAAGATGTTTGTGGATAGAAGTAAAAATGATAAGAGGGGCAAATCAAAAAGTGAAGATGATGCATACGAGAAAAAGGAAAAGGAAGACAATGAGGAGGATAAGGCAACTTGGCAATAAAGAAACAAAAGAAGAGAATCAAAAGAGCATAAAAATACAATGGACTGTTAAAAAAAAGAGTGAAGACTGTTATGGTTATGTTTCATGTGTCCAAAATGTACACCAACCTGCCTACCTGGAGCTGTAAGAAATTATTTCGGGTGAAATGCATCGTCTATAGGTGAGGCTGTATTGGGAAAGTATTGGAGGATTTTCTAATGGGGAGAAATAGTCATTGCCTGAGAATATCTCTTGCTTAATATACACCATGGGTACTTTTGGAATTAGTAAGACACTCCAGAGAAAAATAAATGTCATAATGCTGCTATTCCAGATCCACCCAAAGCTGTTGTTAATTAGTCCAGCATAAGTCAGTCTGAAAGCCTTGGTGCTGTTGACATGGCCTACGGTGTTTACAGTCTTGACACCACTTCACAGTTCATGAAATGTTAAAAACCACATATAATAACAGCGTCTACATCTCTATGTATAAGCCCCAAAAGCAGAATTGTGCATTCTTAACAAGTATTTATAGTGTTGTGGTTTGGATCCCTTGGAGTATTAATAGTTTTAGTTTTCTTTCAATAACTGAAGTTTTTTGCATTTTTCTTGTGTTAGTATTGTACGTGTTTTTAGTGTTTTTGTGACATAAGGTAACATGGTACTTTTCATGGTTTTCTTACCTTCTGAACATGCATCTGTGTAAGATATTGTTTTGTAGTCCGGCGTTTTGGAAATGTGTTGGTGTTTCGTATCATGAACTGGAACAGGCAATGATTATAAGAAATGAATTTTTTTCCACAATTGCTACAAAACCAAAGAACATCTCCAAATCATGTATCGTTAAAACGGGGAACAGTTATATTTTTGAGGTTAAAAACTGTAAATATATCTGAAACTTCTGGATGTGGCTGGAGGGCTATTTCATTTTACAAAGACAAGAAAGAATAGCCCTATAGACATGTGCATATGTCCACTCACTACAGATACACACAGCCAACTGCTTCCTATCTCTTGCTGACGCCTTAGAGAAACTATTATTCAAGAATGGTCCACTAACAAAATGGATATGAATCAAAATCACCTTTGACATTCTTCTTGAACACACAAGTCAAAAAACAATTCTAAAAAAATATATAATGCATATGGCACAAACAAAAATTAAGAGCTTCCTTATCTAGTATCATTGGCAACTGTATCTAGTCAGGTTTCTCACAAAGCCAAATTTCTGAGGAGTTTCATGGGCTTTACCATAAACTGATTGCAGTGATCTAGATTTTAACTTGGAATACAATCAGGATCAGGAATGATAACTGCTCTAGCACAAGGACTGGTAACGTATCTCAAAAGAGTCCAGCTGTGTAGATAATTTACTTATTCATAGTTTCATTCAAATTATTTTCTGCCACCTCACTTTTCAACATGGAGTGGACACAGATTGATGTTTCAACAGATATACCTAGAACAATATTGGGTAATTTTCAAGTCATTGATCTTAACATATGAGATGGAGGAATCTTCATGAGTACAATGATAAGCTTCTTGTAAATGTAGTTTTCTCAGTTCTTGGGATTACAGTCTCTTGCATATGATAAAAAAATCAATTTCTTGAATAATGCAGACAATACATGATTGGATACTGAAGTAAAAACTTGCTTGATATTGCCCTAACCTGTCATATCTTTCTGACAGAAAGATTAAACATTTCTTCTCTCTCTTGTCAACATCATGTTTCAAAGATCTGTAGAGATTCATTAAGGAATTCTTGGCTAGGTACAGTAAAACTTCTTTGAACTTGTTGTTCCATGCCTGTTTCTAGCAACCATGTATGATGTGCTACTTGGCAGATGGCATAGTAGAGTATTTAGTGAGCTACAATATATCCTTGTTAGAACATCTAGTTTTATTTTTCCAGCCATCAGACAGACCATTTTTCAGTTGTTGTTTTCTAACTGCTTAAACTCCTTTTAAGACATATGAATCAAATTTCCAGGTATAAGATCTTATTACTGACATGTAATAGAAAAATGTTAAGGCACTCTTGGAATTCTCAAAGGATACAAAATACATGTATCAATATATGTTTTACAAAGCATATTGGGAAAATATAAATCACAAAGGTACCTCAATGTTTTTCCTGTGATCTATCATTTCAATACTATTTGAATATGTAGAAATCTTCATAATATCAAGTATTAAATATGCAATGCTCACACATGTTCCTGCATTGCTTACATATTATATAAAACAACCTAATACACTACAGAATAAATTAGAAGGGAAGACCACTGGCCACAGGACCCAGGTATAAAGTTGTCTGTGATAGTGGAAGAAGAGAAGGTAATGGAGCCACAATGGAGAAAAGAATAATATTCAAAACACTTCCTTTCCTTTAATCAGGATTGCAAAAGCCTTTACTTAAAAAACAAAATAAAATAAAAATAACAAACCACCTAGCTTTTTTCTTCTTCTTGGTATCATTACAAATGCTCGATAACTTCACCCAATTGCCCTACGGTTATGTACTGTCCACTGTAGTTTTTGTGAATTTTGTCGCGCACAGATGGCTCCACGAATGCTCAGCCACCCAGAGTTAATGTGCAAGCCCTTTTGTCCGTGCCTGATTTCCTCATTCCTTATATTTGTGGGATTTTTTTTTCTTATACTATTAGTATTGGGTACTGATAGTAATGTCATTCATAACATGATTATCATAATATTACTTAAATGCCAATAACAATAAAAAGGGTTAACAGGTGAGACAGATAGGACTCATAACTGACCTCTTGGTGACCAAGCACTTGTGGAGCCATCTATATGAACAAATAATTAACAAATCAAAATTACCATGGATATGGAATGTATTTTTGCCATATAGGGCCACTGGGTTAGAGATAAAAGCATTTATCAATCCCTTTCTAAAAAGGGCTGAACACCAAGTGTTACGCCTTGTCACAATACAAGGGTATCAGTAATTGGCTTTAATCTATCTTTTCAGTCAATATTATATTTTGTATAAATTTTCCAGAAAAAATCCAAAGCCTAACATTTTTCTTCGTAGCTGTACGTACTCTTCACAGATAGAGAAAACTGTCATTTTAAAGTGCCATTCATCTAAAACAACAACACTACCACAGACTTCACGTTAATACTTCTATCATCTTCTATTACACTAATCTAGATATGGAAATCATTCTGTCTCTATAAAAAATCATTAAATTGAAAACTGACTTTTCCAAGCATTTTCTATATTTGCATAAATGTCAAATAACTAAAACACCCTAAAGAGACAAGTATCTTAATCAGCACTTGATAGACAAACAGTCAAAAATTATAATAAAAGTATGGTACTTACTTGTGAGCCTGTGTAAGGCTCCTTCACTGACGATTTTCCTGAAGGCTGCGGTATATGAACATGTTGCTGCAATTGTTGCTGTGGTTGTGGCTGCTGCTGCTGCTGTTGTTGTTGTTGCTGCATCTGTTGCTGCTGATGTTGTTGTTGTTGTTGTTGTTGTTGTTGTTGTTGTAGTTGTTGTTGTTGCTGCTGTGGCTGTGTCTGTAGTTGTGCCTGTGGTTGTGTCTGTGGCTGTGTCTGTGGTTGTGGTTGTGGTTGTGTTGTTTGTTGTGTTGTGTGTTGTTGCTGTGTTGTTGCTGTTGTTTGTTGCTGTTGCTGTTGTTGTTGTTGCTGCTGCTGTTGTACTTGTTGCTGCTGCTCAAAGTCTTTCCGGTCCAGTGACAGAGTCATTGGATCTCTATGAGTCCTTACATTGCCATGCATTCCCATGCCAGTATCAGTATCAAGGTAGTGTAGGCTGATCACGGCAGCAGTGCCAGTTGCATTGAGCACACACACTTCATCACTAATGGATAAAAAGGGGATAGTCAGCCAAATATTTTATAAGGATAAAAAGGTAATGGCAAGTTTTAACAAATTTTGTGTTATCAACTAAATAACAACACAAAATGACCAGTGAAAGGAATACAGAAAACCATTTACACAAAATGAAATTTCAGACCATATGTAAAAAATTAAGATTTAAAATATCAATTCAAATATATTCTTGATCCTTTCCTCTTCCCTTTCTTTTTCAGATAATCAATAATGATATCTAAGCAGTGTGTTTTTTAATAACAATGAAATCTGCTACTGGGAAATAAATAAATCTAGTCAATGCAGTATTACAGGCACTGAAAAAATCATATCCCATTCAATATGACTGAAAGTATATGAAGCTAAAGAGTTCCTTTAGTTTCAGCATTTAACCTATAAAGTCCTAATCACTACGATCATGGCATCATCTTGTGCACCGTCAAAAACTGGCAGGTTGTTATTCTACATCTATCTCATGGGAAACGAAATCCATAAATCTGGTACTGTTTGCCAAATTTCCTCCAGCCACACCCACTATACAATCCCCATATTCCTGTTCCTTTTGTTAGTCCTCTAACTCACTGAGCCAATCAAACAGCCCTGGTTCCTGTCATGTTTAGTAATCCTGGTACTATATAACACATTTCATCCAACCAAACTTCCCATCCTTTTCTCTCCCTCATTTCCCCTCTAGAAAAGGAAATATGATGTATCTTACTATCACTTCGTTGTATTGCTTTGTCTTTTTACAATTTACACAACTGAATACATAAAATATCCTTTTGTTTGTATGAATACCATATGATTTTTACTTTATATGTGTTTTATTTGCAATTTTACCCTTGATGTAACTGTGGCAACCCCGTTCTTTGTAACTGATATAAACCAGTGGCATATGTATTTGTTGACATGTACATGTGAAATCATACTCCTAAAATATCAAAGACCAAACTTTGCCATGATGAAACATATCTCAGGCATTAATTGCAGCAGGGAGGACGGGGATAGCTGGTGTAATTGCTTTCTAAAGAGTTATATAATCTCTGAAAATGGTAAGTCAATACAACACAAAAAAGACATTTCTTCATTGAATCTATGAAGTTCACAATCTCTACACTGACCAATACACTCATGAGACAACAGTTTGTAGATATGCAATAAACAATTGAAAATGCTTCATTCCTCAGGTTTTATGAAGGTTCCATGCATATGAAAAAATCCTGTCTTTTCTTCATATCCATCAAACAACAGTAACAGTGAGGCATAACCCCCTCACAATTATGCATACTCTATTCAACTAAATATGAGCACATCTTCTTACCTAATTGTGGTAAACTCCTCATATCCAAGGACAACATTGCATGCAAGAGCACGGGCATGTGAGCGGATTTCCATCCTCAGTTGTGTCCACCAGTTGTCCCGTGTCTCTAACTCCTCTGGGGTGTGAGTGCGGTCAAGCAGCTTCACCGATCGAGCGCTCACTGTTCCACCTGTTAGTTCAAATTATTTTATTCTCAGTCTCATCAACAAAATTCCATCATGCAATATCTGCATGATATTTGTGCTGATACATTTTTATGATAATTCTTCTTTTGGTAATTACTATCACTGTTCCTTACCAAGATGTAGGATGAATCCAGTTGGGAAATTTTTCATGGTGAGGAAGGGGTATTCAAGTAGATCAAAAGAATCCTGTGTCATTATAGGTCGGTGAATTCCAGTCATTGTCCCCCCCTTGCCCCCTCCACCTCCACCTGATGATCCACCACTACCTGCTAGGCTACCACCTGTTCAGGTTATAAAATAAAAAGTAATAAATAGCCAATAAATGTTTAACCTCAAATATCAATACATCAGTTAACTGCCAATGAAAGGATTACTGAGAACCAATCACATAAAGCAAAGAAATTTCAGCCCCCATGTCAAGCTGATTGTATTCTCGGTCCTTTTCTTAGTGCGTTTTCTATAACAATGAAATTTGCTACAGGAAAGAAATATTTAATTCACCTTGCATATTTCTCAAAGAAAATGATCACTAATAATAACCATACTGACTCACATAAGCAAAAGACAATACCAATTTTAGTATTATCTATAATACAATCAATTTCACTGATTATCAATAATATCACTATAAACTTGTACAATTTCTTTTAACCTTTGATTAAGTATTCCATATCTATCAACTGAGAGGTAATCATGAAATAAGAATTAAAGCATAATCTAATGGTCAAACATGACACTGAAGGCTTTTTAGAAAAAACACATGACCACTGTCTATGAATTGGTACACAACAGTTTGACATTTCCCTTTATTTCACTGAATCTTCAATTAATTTTTAATCTAATTTACTGTAATTGATATATCAGATTTTGAAAAATATTATCAATTATGTAATATATGTTTCTCCCCCATAGCTAAAAGGACCTGCAACCTCAACTTACCCTTTGGAGTGATGGAAAGGTCAGAATCAGATGAGCGTCTGTTGATAGAGACTCCCGGTGTTCGTGCAGGGCTGGCCAGCTTTCCTGAATGCGTTGGGGAGTGTGTTGGTATGCTTCCATTGGTGGCAGCACATCCCACTGAACCAGCCTCATTCTTGGATCCGTCACTCTCAATGGGTAAGGGGCTCCTGGACACGGGGTAACAGCCACTAGTATGGCGACTACGAGACGAGCGCTTCGGGGAGCCTACCATCGATGCTGAGCCGGGCCGGGCCTCCACTAACATGTCTAGGCTAGAGATGTACACAGGATGGGAGGGACACTTAGCTGCTACATCTAAAGCACACTGAAGCAAGTCTCTGCTATCCATGCTCTGACTACTTGCTACATGATGAAATGAGGAAGAGGAAGAGGAAGACAATGAGGACAGATTTGACGATGCAGAAACAGAGGATCTGAATGAGGATGATGTGGATGAAGGTTTCAAATAATGTGGTTGTATGGTATTTGGTATTTGAGATGTACCACTGGTTAGAGCTGGGCTTGAAGTGGACACAGGAAGGCTATTCTGTACATTTACACAGGGTGATATACACAGAGAAGACGAGTGCCTCTTATTTGTTGCATCTACCTCTATGCAGTTGTCATTGTCTGATGCAGCATTTCCCTGCTGTAAGTGTGGAAGTGTAAATACCTTTGTTTTTGCAGGAAGAATGGGAGTTGAAGGAGTAACTGCAATATCAGGTAATGGGCTGGTGTTCACATGGGTCATTTGTTCATCATTTTGTTTTAAAAATGGTTCTCTTACAGGAAGAAGTTCAAGACTAAGGATCTCTGGTTTATTGTTATAATCCAAACCGGATGTAACAACCAGTCTTTCTTCTTGCTGGGATTCTTCTAAAATAATGTTTTTCTCTCTCTCGGACTGGATGAATTCTTGGGCTGTTGTGATCATACACAATCCACTCTTCCTCTCCAGCATTGTGTCCTCATTATCACATTGTCTTTCTCCATTTTCATGATTTAAACCTTCAACAACAGGTTCTTCAAAACTTGTACATTTATTGCAGAATGTATTGCATTTTTCACAATAAGGAATAGCATTACCCAGCTGAGGCACAACAGGTGATGTAAGCCCAAATTCAGCATCAGGTGTTGCGGATCCACACATCTCACTGCAGGACCTGATTGAGTCACTCAAAGAACGGGTCAAACCCCGGTGCAAGTCATTAACATCTACAGGACCTGTAAAATGACTCTCAATAGAACTTTGTGAAGCTAGCTCTTCCTCACTGATGAAAAATTTTTGTGGGGTACCTAGTGTTGGGATTTCACTTCCTGGTAACCCTACAACATGTTCTGGACTGCTGAAATTTGATGTTAGCTCTGAACTACATGTATCTTCATCTGAAGAGATAAATTGCAACGGTCCTGGTGAAGTTTCATTTTCAGCAAAACTTTCTTTAGCATAAATGCTCTTATTCAGTGTTGGATCTGAAAAGGCTGTTGATAAGGTCTTATATGAGTACTCTATATTGGTTACTTCAGGACCAATGTCTTCTTCATCCGAATACTGACTAACTTCCTCTTCATCCAGGCCTATGACTTCTACATCAGGAGAATCAAGATCATAGTCTTCATTTGAGTCCTCTGGAGAAGTTATGGAACCCTCATTCTTATCTCTTACATTTTGGTGCTTCACCCATGACTGACCTCGACCCAACAGTCTTACCATAGGGCTATGTACTTTAGGAGCAGATTTTTGAGAACTTTTACTTGCAGATTTTCCACAATAAACTCCACTAACATCAAAGCTTTGTGACTTTTCAAGTCCTCGAAGCCTCATAACTTTCTGAGCTGTCTTACGAAGCCCAGCTCTCAGAGACTCTATGCTATCTTGTCGCACACCTGTCCAAGTAGGAGACATGGGTTGCTGTCTGTGTTGAAAACCATGCACTGGCCAGGGCCCTCTAGCCTTGTGAGGTCTGCGACAGCCAAAGGTTCTAGAGCAATTTGCATGTGGCAGGGATGTATTTCTCTGCAAGTAAACTGGAGGGTGTTGTGTTATTGTGGAACTTCTCTTGCGTCTCACTAAGGGAAGACCACGAATCATGCGTTTGGCACTTGTCAGAGCTAACTGGCCTGGCAGTGACTTGGAATGATCTGCCACTGGACTAACCATAAGGTCAAGCCATTGAGACGGATGATAGGATGGGTTATGAGGTGAATATGTTGGGCTGCATCCTAAAACTGAGTGTGGGCTGGTCCAAGGACTTGGGGAAGATGAAGATAATTTATTAGGAATGTGAACGACAGAAATAGGCATAGGTCTATCAGAGTTAGGAACAACAACATACATATTCTCTAGCACAATCTCATCATCCAAACTAATTCACATACCATCAAAGACATTCAACACATTATAGATGTTAAGAGCAGGTATAATTAGGCAACTCATGGACATAAAGCAGTGGTAATAAGACCATAATAGGCCCAATCACACCACCATCGAACAAGGGTTGTATAGTGCATTAATTGGTTATATCATTGGCAGGTTAATAAGAGGGAGAGAAGGATAATAGGAAAGAAGAACAGAGAAGCGATATTAATAAACTTCAGCATATGAACATGTTTTAACTGTTTGTTTTTTTTATAACAAGTTGAAAAAAAAATATTTATATTAACTTCACAATACTATGTTTTAAAAAAATGATTCATTAGATTAAAAAAAAATTCTCCATTTGGTTAAGTAATTTCACAAAAATATTTCCAGGCAAACCTATCTTGTTGACAGAAAATGTTGATACCACAAATATAGCACAAAAAAAGTTTAAAAAGCTTTTTACACATATGGTTAAAAAAAAAATAGACAGCAAATGATAACCTACACAAATACCCTATATGTGTAAATATCTTCAGTAATTGTCTTTCTCTCCACATATTTCTCAAATCTAAATAAGAAAGATGTATATACCTCATTTAGATCATGATTTTATAAAAATCTTGATGTCCTTATGCAAATTCAAAACTAATTATTAAAATTTTCCAGTACTGTAACTTTCTTCTCTGAAATCCCTTTTATCTCTATTAACTGCAATTTTCCAAACCTCATCATAATACCTAGTATCAGCATAATCACTATTCAATCATATAGCTCTTATATGAAATCAAAATCTGTACTCAGAGATTGAAATTTTGACATGAATTGTTCTTACAGCTTAACCCATTAACGCCAGTATATTTTGAAGCCGAAAATAAAAGATTACGGGCGGCTACAAAATCGGCGGGCGGGGCTGCCCCGGACTCTGCCCATCTCGGCCCGCTGCTGTGTCGGAACACGAGCCCCGATACAGCGTCACACTGGCGGGACGCTCAGCAATATTTATTTTTTTGGGTGTCTCATATGTGGAACACCCATTGTTAGTGGGTTAACAGCAGCAACATATGAATGTACATCTTCCAAAAATCTGTACTGTAGACTCAAAAGCAAGACCTATGAATTTTCACATTAAAAGCGTTATGTCTTTGCACTGAGTCATAATCTTGTAAAGCTGCCAGTTCCTGTTACTTCTTATCACTGATACTGACAGAGAATACATATGTATGTTGACAGAAAAAAACATGACCAACATACACTGTATTCTTTTTTTTTTTTACACTTGATTCTCTCACATAAAAATAGATACAGGTTTAGCAGGAGAGACAGTTTTAGATCTTTAGTCATAGAACAAGAATAACTTCATTTTACAGCATCCTCTTACAAGTTTAGTTTAGTTTACTACTTCATGCATACTGCTATATAATTTAGGATAGTTCATCTCTTTAACTAATCACTACAGGTGGGAGAGTAAATCTTTCTGAAGTTACTTTCCACAAGACAAAATTCTGGGAAGGAAACAAACCGTGGAAGACTTACACATACAGTAAAATTCTACAGCATCCCTGCTTTGCTTATACAAATCAATAAGCATTAATGATAATTACAAGAAAAATATGGAATAACCACACAAATCATCACTGTCTTTGAGCTATCTTTTCTTTCTTAGCAAGTCTCATTTTCTCTACCTCTCTCAACTTCCTATCTATATCTCACATATTTCATATCCTGCCATTTTTCTGATTCATTTACTTATCTATCTAGCTCTCTCTTAAAGTACCTACTCATCTATGTATCTATTTCCTATCTCTGTCCTAAGTATATATTTCCTATCTCTATCCTAAATATCCATCCTATCTATCTATCTATCTATCCTATCTCTGTCATCTTAGAATCATTTGTCTGGCTAGAGATTAACCTGTCATTTAATCTATTTACCTAACAACATAAGAGTCTTCCTAACTAATTTTTTATGTGTTCCTCTATATACCTACCTACCTGTTCAGTCATCTCTCTGCCCATAAAGCCTATTCATCCATCCATCCATCCATCTATCTAACTATCCATCCAGCTTTACCTACATCAATCAATCAATCGAATTATTTTTATATAATTATATATTATATAATTATATTTATATATTATAAAATTTGTACTTTAGTAGTATATAGTTGTTATTATCATAGCGCTAGTCGCTATATATATCGCTCATATATATATATATATGCATGCTAATATGAACTAAATTAGGTAGTTTGTGCTTTGTATATGTATATGTATATATGTATATATATATTATATACACATATATACATATACGTAATTAATCACAAATCATTACATAAACTATATGTATATATTAATATCTATGGTAGATATAAGCAGACGATATTATATAACTAATATAGTATTAATATTATAACTATATATACATATATATTTAACTATAAATTTAATCTATTAATCACTGCAATTACCAACCTAAATACTCTATATATTACCATTTGATTCCTTTCATATTAACATTCCTAGTGTTCTCAATTCATATAATCGATTCATCTATAGTTAAAACTATATCATGACATTACTCTCTCACTACACTAATTACTTTCTAATATCTCTCACCTATTTTCAAATACTATACTCAAATAATAATTTTGAGTGTATTTATATATACCTCATCATTCCCATATAAATAGACCTAAATACGTGAATTTATTGTAAGTTTCTTTTCATTCAATTAGTCTCTTTATGTCCACTATATATTTATAGTTATACATACATAATATAAATACTATATATATATATTATATATATATATACACAATATATATATATATATATTATATATATATATATATACTTAATATATATATCCTATAGAGTGGAGCAGTTAGATGCTCGGTGTGCTTATAGCTCGTAAGTGTGTTGTGTGTGTGTTGAGGCGCTAACTCAGTACCTTATAAGTAAGTGCTGTATATGGGATATATATATTTCCCTTCATGATAGGTAGTAGTATATTATAATCTTATACAAAATGATATATATTATAAATATATCTTATATTTAGTAAACATACGAGCCACCACAAAAAATATCCTGATACCAGAACGATCATTGCCTGTAGCCCAGACAATTCCGTATATCTACATACATATTAATGTATTCCACTGTCTCCAGTTTACGGTGTGTGCGCACTCGCTTTGTTCTGAGAAAAGTTATGCTCAATCTCTAGCCGATAGATGGATAAAGATTATTTTAACTCTCTCTATTTCCTTTTTAAAAGTGACTTCCGTGTCTTTAGATCTACAGAAACCATAAAATAAGTACGATTACTTCATCTGTCGATATAAGCACAGAAGCAAGACAGTATTCCACAAGAGGAACACGGTACCGAGCTTCGGCAGCAAAACAAGAAGGTATTAATTAGAACAACGGCTATTTTCCGATATACTCGAGATACGAGTAGACGACAGCGATGTACGGCCCCGTCTCGCCTAGCTAGCTCGCATAATTAGAAAGCCGACGCCGCTATGTCAGTGTACTATAGCAAATTACCCTATCTTTATTTCTCTCGCCATCCTTTCATTCCTGCGCTCTCTGGCTGCCTATTAAAAGGCTGTTATGTGTGGTGCCGCTTGCCATGGGGTGTGCCGCCGACCGTACATTTAACTCGGACTGCTTGCGATCAGGTTCATTATACCTAAACCGTACAACTGCGTACAGCCGCAAAAATAGAGGAGCGAATTAAAGTGTCTGAATAGTGATCTACGCACTTCCTTTCACCTTTGGCTCGGCGCGCGGCTGGATTTCGTCCCTCACTTTCCCACTTAAGACGAAGTGACACAGAATATTAAACGATAGCGATAAGGAATATAATTTACTATGTTCAGCTATTGCCTCTCCAAGAGCACGAGCTAACGCACGGTCAAGGACGCGGATGAGATAGAAGTATAGGACGATAGAAGATGACGTAAATCTCTGGTTTATCAGTTGGTGATACTATTATATTCTCTCCTTCCATGGCCTTTAACCTACGTACGGCCATCGGAAGTAATATCAGGATTGCATTACCATTACAGGACATAACCAATACAATTATATTGACTAGGCTAATAGTTGTACCTAGTCGTGTCCGTGAATCTGTGGTAGGATCTCCTTTTCGTTTTATATTATACAAAAGCAGGAAGTAATTCTGAACAGAAAATTTAGCGTTAGACCGCTGTGTTGTGAAATGTCAAAACTTGAGGGGAACGGTGGAAGTCAGAGCGCACACGACGGTGAGGAAGGTAAACAGGTTAAGGCCACAGGAAAAGACAAACGAGTTAGGAAGAGAAGCCCGAACACAGCAGGGGAAAAAAAAGAGACAGAACTAGACAAAAACAGAGAAGACGTGAGCGCAAAGATGTACAAAAAAAGTTGTAGGTTAGAAAGAAAAATGAACCGCGAAGACGCGAAAGAAACATCTGCCCTGTTGTGTTAATGAGTTTCATTTATAGAAGACATCTGGTATTGAAAATGATAACAAATAAAAACGAAGAAAAAGTTGTCTTTCCAAAGTGGAAATCATCGCCATGTACAGAATGTCATATTAGCGCATCAGAAAGGCCGCAGATATATCCCAAGGAAGGGAAGAGGGAGCACCCAGGAGATCGAGACATACTGAATGGAAAAGATCGAGCCAAAAAGGAAAAGAGATAGTCTATATCTAGTGGCAGTGAGAGGCTGGGTGAAATTGGGGTTCTTACGACGAACCCGACAATAAATGCTACTTTTACTAGCTCGAGACTACATCCTAACATAGCCGCAGCACGTTTTCACCTTGTCGGAGTACAACCTTTGTTTACCTGGCCTATTGCCTGCTTGCGCCATCCCACCCTCCCTTTGCCGCCTCTTTGTATCATATCTCAATTTCCCTCATCTTGCCTTTCCTCCCTTCCCCTCCCTATCACACTATCATCTTGCCCTTATACATTGTCTTTTTCTTGATGCATGATTAGTATGTTCAATACTCATATATATACCCATACTTTACCTTTCCTTATTCCTCATTCACA
Source organism: Penaeus vannamei (assembly GCF_003789085.1). Classification (NCBI taxonomy): domain Eukaryota; kingdom Metazoa; phylum Arthropoda; class Malacostraca; order Decapoda; family Penaeidae; genus Penaeus; species Penaeus vannamei. Next base: position 448,133 of record NW_020870032.1, read on the forward strand.
TCCTATTAACAATATTTCTATTTAGTTCACCACAATGCACTTGCACTGCTAGAACCAGTTTATAAGTCAATCTTCATTTTCAAATAATATTTCCCATGTATACTCCTCAATAATTCCCACTTTACATTTAGTGCAATACCTTTTAATCTCCATTCACATATCTCCCTCTCGTTACCTCAATATCATCATTCCTATTACTCATGTTCCTTTCAAATACAATTACCCTCCTACTCCTATTTTCGCTCACCGTGCCCATCCACAAATCCCTTATTCCCTCCACTTCTCTCCTCCCCATAGTCCCTCTCTCTGTTCTCTCTCTAAACACTAAGGTAACCCTCTACATTCCCCATTTCCAACTCTTATATCTCATCCGATCCCGTTGTTCCTTTCATAACATACAATTAAAAATCACTCATGTTTTACTCCCCCTCACCTTTCCCTTTACACTTATCCCCCAACTACCACAATGCCTTCAATCTTCTCTCCTCATTTTATCCTTCCCTTTCCATCTTTAATCCAATTACTCATCCAACCTATTTTCTTCCCTTCTCACCCTTTCCCTTCCCATTCCTAACCCTTCATTCCCTCCTCTCCCTTCCATCCTAACCTTTCATTCCCTCCCTTTCCCTTCCCTCCCCTCCCTTCCCCTACGCACCCACAGCAGGCGGTCGATGGGTGGGGAATGGGCTCTGGTGTTCCGAATAGGTTTACAGTCATTATAAGCTTCTCCCATTCACCCATTGTTGATTTAATGTGATCATTATTTAATTATGGAATTATCCCGTACCTCTATACATTCGTTGGGATGAATGTAGGTTTTTGTCGTATTGTGTTTTGGAAACTAGGGCATCCGTTTATTCAATGGGAAGCAGAGGAGGTAAAGAACTGTATTACGAGAGAGGGAGGGCGAGGGAAAGAGATCATGCATATACGAAAGTTCCTCTTTGTTCACGGGAGCAAGACGAACTCGTTTCACCGACATAGAATCATTTGCATGAGAATGGGGCGTCATAACTAAGGCAAAAGGCAAATGGATACATATGTTGATGTTTGGCTATTTTCCTACTTTCAGAGTCTTCCGATACACGTTTGTTGGCCTCATCAATTTAAAACATTAGCCTCCAACGTTACCGTCATAGATAGTTTTCCTTCCCTTTTAAAACATTAGTTTAACCGATCTCCCGTTTCCTGGCGGTGGAAGGATGGCCATGCTTTAGTTTGATGCCCTTCGTGATCGGCAATCGATTTCCTGCTGTCTTGTGTCAGGTAATTCGCCTTTCACTCACCCGGCGATGCCATTTCCCTGGCAACTCCCCTAACCCTTCGTCAGGCCTTTCCCCAGGGCCTGTCACACTTTCTCCCTTTCCCTGTCAGACTCTCGCACTTCAACCCTGTGTTTTGTTTGGGCTTTTTCCCCCTTCTCCTGCCAGTCCCCGCGGGCCAATGTTATGTTTTCTTATTCTCTGGGGGTTTTAACAGCCCTGCCAATCCTGTTCTTTGTCACGCCCTACTTCGCCCCTGGAACTCCCGCCATAATGATCAGCAGTTTCCTCCGCGTGCGATCCAGCCTTGGTGGTCGCACTGCCACTGGTAGAGTAATTGCAAATCATTACCAAGAAGAATATCTCGCGTCGAGCAAAGCAGCATGACTTCACAAGACAGTCTAAACCATTTAATCTAGTATCTGCAATGACATTTCATGCCCCCTTCGACACAAATTGCGACGGTGTGCTTCTTTTAGACCCGACGCGGAAGGTCAAAAAGCTGCGCTCGAAATTGCCGCATTGCCACATTCCCTTTCTGCAGCTCAGCCATTGTTTGTAAACACTGCGCATTCACTTGTTGACTTAAGACAGAAAAGGGTTCACCTATGTTCACGTATTCGGCTTCCTTCCATGAATCCTCAATTTGGCTGTTTCTTCAAATCTTTCTCTGTGTCTCTTTCGTGGGGTGAGTATTTTTATGACTGAAGTAAGAATCTAATGGCGGTTCCACGCTATGGTAATATCAATCTTGAAACAAAAAAAAAAATATACTAGCTTAGCAAGTCGAAGCAAGAGTCCACATCTACGTGATTAAAGAATCTAAATCCTTCGTGTCAAGCGTATAAATTTCTTCACTTGCTTTCACAAAATCTTAAAAAAAAAGAAGTGAAGCTTATGAATACTACAACAGCGTAGCTTTCCTCTGCCAGCCTCCTCCTCCTCCTCCTCCTCCTCCTCACCCACTCGAATATCTCTTAAACTCTCCAAATATTTTTTCCCTCGTCCAGAACGCTATTCTAGAAATGGAGTATCACCCTTTTTGTGCGTAGTTCATCCGGCTGCAAATTCGAATAAGAGTTCTCCGTTCGTATGTCGTCATCAACGTGTGGGGAAAAAAGGTTGACTGGGAGTTGCTCGAACGGCCCGGATCAATACGGTTTTAGTGATTAGGTGGAGAAGGACGGCGTTTTCGTAGAGCCTGCGGATTTTGTGAATGAACGCGGGCCATGAACAGCTTAACAGAGAGGCCAATTGGGGGATCCTCTATGCCTCGTGATTTCGATACAATTTTCACTCCTGCTTGATCACTTTTTTTTTTTTTTTTTTTTTTTTTTTTTTTTTTTTTACTTTTTCTTTTATACAGTTTTCGCAAGTAACTGTCACTCTCTTTCACGCAAAAGGTGATTTAAACAGCGACTTCCCATGAACTACCCTACCCTCCCCCCCCAATCCCCACCCCCGAAATATCCCCATGTCTCAAAAGTCTATTCTGTCTATCACCGAATCGCGATCTTCCCCTCTTTTTTCCTGCCGCCAGGGGAAAAACGAGAGAAGGCCAGGAGGTCAAAACCGAAAGGTCAAGGTCTCAAACATCTTAGTTA
>NW_020870033.1:0-18668 GCF_003789085.1 Penaeus vannamei
TTATCTCTCATCCAAACTCGTGCAGGCATTAAACATGTAGTTTTTATATCAGTTATTCTATATTTTCATTCTTTATTATTACACACACGCGCGCGGCAAAACACACACAACACACCACAAACACACGCACACACACACCACACACACACGCACACACGCACGCACACACACAAAAAACACACCACACACACACACACCACACACACACAACATAATTTATCTATTCATTTACTTTGTCGTTAGTGTTGCAAACAGTGCCACGCGCATCTCTGCCCGTAAGCTTCGAAGCCGCTCAACGAGAGGGCATCCCCCTTTGGACGACGCACTTCTCACGGCTCTCAACCACGGAGCTCCTTTACCTGGATGGAAGCTCATCATGTCTAGACCCCCCCCCCCCCGTCTCTCATCACCGCATCAGTGTCAAGACGCACCTTTCGGGGAGTCATCCACTTTCATCGCCGCTGCCGCCACCACCTTGATCGCCACCAAATATCAATCCATATTAACCACACCACCACCACCGCCACGTACCACCACCACCACCGCCACCACCGCGCTACCACCACCACCACCGCGCTACCACCACCACCGCCGCTACCACCACCACCACCGCTAACCACCACCACCACCACCACCGCAAACCACCACCACCACCACCACCGCAACCACCACCACCACCACCACCGCAACCACCACCACCACCACCACCGCCGCTACCACCGACCACCACCACCGCCGCTTACCACCGACCACCACCACCCGCCGCTACCACGACCACCACCACCACCGCTACCACCGACCACCACCACCGCCGCTACCCACCGACCACCACCACCGCCGCTACCACCGACCACCACCACCGCCGCTACCACCGAACCACCACCTACCACCGCACCACGACCACCACCGCACACACCACCACCGCAACCACCACCACCACCACCACCACCGCACCCCACCACCACCACCACGCAACCACCACCACCACCACCACCGCAACCCGACCACCACCACCTACCACCGCCGCTACCACCGACCAACCGACCACCGCCGCTACCACCGACCACCACCACCGCCGCTACCACCGACCACCACCACACCGACCACCACCACCACCGCTTACCACCACCACCACTCACCACGCTACCACCGGCTTAACCACACACCACTCTGCTGACGCTACCAACCTGGCCTGCCTACACCACACAACCTACCCATAACCACCACCACCACCGCCTGCCGCCGACCACAAAACCACACCACACAACCGGTTCCAGGCTCACAGCAACAGAAAAAAAAAACCACAATCACGAAGATCCGCTGCTGTTTATTCTTCGGCCGCGGCGCTTGTCCGCGTCTGCATTTCTCTTAATTCCCGGAAAAGCCTAATGGATGGAGAGCGATTGCCACTGACACGCGCTCACAGGAGCCGCTCGCCCGCCGCGCCTGGCGACCGTCCAGCAGGAGGCGGCGGCGGCGGCGGCGGCGGAACGCGAACCTGAAATCGACCTGGATTTTCCTGAAGGCAGTTTCTCGTCGCGGATTTGAGGCGACGTTTTGCCTTGGTGGTACACATCGGTAACTCACACACACACGCACACACCATACTCTCTCTCTCTCTCACACACACACACACACACACACTCAACACACACAACACACACACACTCTCTCACTCACACACACACACACACACACTCTCTCCTCACACACACACACTAACAAACTCACTCACACAACCAACGCACACGCAGATGTAAATATATTTAGTTTATTCATTTATTTGTTGTTTGCAAACACGGGGGCCCACTCATACTGCTGATCCTTATCTATTACAGAGAATAAAAAGGTTATTCTCTGTGATAAATAAAGAGAGGGAAAGAGGAAGAAAAGGAGAAAAGGAGGAAAGGAGGGAGGGGAGGGAGGGAGGAAAGGATAGATGAAAAAAGGAGGGAGGAGAGGGAGGTGAGGAAGAGGAGGGAGGAAAAGGTGGGAGGGAGACGCCGCGCACGCCCGCCCGAAGCCCGGCCCGCAGCAGCAAGGCATCCCGCGGCGCAGAATCTTCGCACAATCTCCCCGGAGACGTTTTTTAGTGGTGGCTGCATCTCGCGCTCACAAGGTAAACAACATGCCGCCGCATTTCTCCGCTCGGATTTAAGGGACTGGGGGATCGCGGCGTTTCCTCTCTCTTCTTTCCTCCTTCTTCTTATTATTATCCTCCTCCTGTTTTCTCTGGGTTTTCTTTTTTTTTTCTTCTTCTTCTTCTTCTCATTCCTCCTCCTGTTTTCTGGGGGTTTCTCTTTCTTCTTCTTCTCCTGTTTTTTTTCGGTTTCTTTATTTTTTCTGGTTTTTGATTTGTTCTATTCCTTTATCTTTTCTGTTTAATGTTTTTTTTCTGTTTTTTAATTATTTCTGGTATGTTTTTTTCTTGTTTCTTTCATCTCTTTTTTTTTTCTTTGGTTTTGATTTTTCTCTTCTATTTTTCTTGTTCCTGTATTTATTTTCGTCTCTCTCTCTGTTGTCCTAAATTATCTATTCTCTTCCCTTCTTTGCTTTCTTTCTTCCCGGTTTCCAATTTCTTTAATCATCATCCCATTTCTCTTCTCCCCCACTCTCTCCCTCCCTCTCCCTCATCTCCCTCCCTCTCTCTCTCCCTCCCCTCCTCTCTCTCTCTCCTCTCCCTCCCTATCCCTCTCCCTCTCTCCTCTCTCCCTCTCTCTCTCTTTCAAACGAAACAAACAAACAAAAAACAAGAGTCCGGGCCATAAAAGACCTTTCCCCTCCCCCCTCCCCTCTCCCCCTCTCCCCCAACTCACCATTTCTCTCCAACAAACACCCGAGCTTGAGAATACTGTCGCTGGACACTCTAAAACGCGCGCGATGAGAGGGGGGCGGAAAAGAGGATTTCAACGCTCGATCTGCGGGGGGGAGTCTCTCTCTTCTCCGCTCTTTCTCTCCTTCTTTTCTTTCTTTCTTCACTTTTTCGCCTTTCTTTCTTTTCTTTCTCTTCTTCTCTCTCTCTCTCTCCCTCTCCTCCTCTCTCTCGCTCTCAACAAACAAAAAAGAGTCCCGGACCATAAAGAACCCCCCCCTTCCCCCCCTCCCCTCCTCCCCCCCAACTCACCATTTCTCTCTCCAACAAACCACCCGAGCTTGAGAATACTGTCGCTGGACACTCTAAACGCGCGCGAGAGAGGAGGCGGAAAAGAGGATTTCACGCTCGATCCGAATTCGGGTAAAGTCTCTCTTCTTCGCTCTTTCTCTCCTTCTTTGTTTGTTTGTTTGTTTGTTTGTTGCTCTCTCTCTCTCTCTCTCTTCTCCTCTCTCTCTCTCTCTCTCTCTCTCTCTCTCTCTCTCTCTTCTATCTCTCTCTATCTCTCTCTCTCTCTCTCTATCTCTCTCTATCTCTCGCTCTCAAACAAAAAAAAAAAGATTCCGGACCATAAAAGAACCTTCCCCCTTCCCCCCCCCCATCCCCCCCTTCCCCCAACTCACCATTTTCTCTCCAACAAAACACCCGAGCTTGAGAATACTGTCGGCTGGACACTCTAAACGCGCAGCGAGAGAGGAGGAGGCCGGGAAAAAGAGGATTTCATACGCTCGATCTGTGCGGTCTTAGAGTCTCTCTCTTCTACCGCTCTTCCTGTCCTTTTCTACTTTCTTCTCTCTTTTCTCCTTTCTTCTTTCTTTCTTTTCTTGCTATTTCTCTTCCTTCTTTACGCTCTTTCTTTCGCGCTTTTCTCTCCTTTCTTCTTTCTTGCTCTCCTTCTTTCGCTCTTTCTCTCCTTCTTCGCTCTTTCTCTCCTTTCTTTCGCTCTTTCTCCTTCTTCGCTCCTTTCTCTCCTTCTTTCTTTCTTTCTTTCTTCTCCGCTCTTCCCTCCTTCTTTCTTCTTTCTCTCTCTCTCTCTCTCTCTCTCTCTCTCTCTCTCTCTCTCTCTCTCTCAATATATATATATATATATATATATATATATATATAAATATATTGTATGTTATGTATGTATGTATGTGCTCTGCTTGTGTGTGTGTGGTATGAAGAGAGGAGAGAGAGAGAGAGAGAGAGAGAGAGGAGAGAGGAGGAGAGAAGAAGAGGAGAGAGAGGAGAGAGAGAAGAGAGAGAGAAGAGAGAGAGAGAGAGAGAGAGAAGGAGAGAAGAGAGAGATGAGATGAGACGAGAGAGAGAGAGAGAGAGAGAGAGAAAGGCGAGAGAGATTAGAGAGAGAGATAGAGAAGCAAGAGACAAGAATTAGAGAAAGAAAAGAGACAAGAAGACAAACAGAGAGACCCCCCCAAAAAAAAAAAACAGAAAGAGAAGACACAAGAAAATGAGAGAACAAAGACAAGAAAAGAGAGAGAGAGAGACAGAGAAGACAAGAAAAGACGCAACAGACTCTACACGAGACAATCAGAGTCAAACGGAGTGTCACGGCGCCCACTGCGTTGCCTCCGGGAGAAGACGGCGGGATGGCCAGTAACCCGTCAAGATACAAATCTTAATGGCCGTCACACATTATTAGTCTGGGCGTAAGTCCTCTGGGCGTAAGTCTTCTGGGGGTATGTCTTCTGGGCGTAAGTCAAGTCTTCCGGGGTAAGTCTTCTGGGCGTATGTCTTCTGGGTGTAAGTAAGTCTTCTGGGTGTAAGTCTTCTGGGCGTAAGTCTTCTGGGCGTAAGTCTTCTGGGCGTAAGTCACTTCAAACACCGGTTCCTCCTCCCACCCCCTCACCCCATCCCCTCTCTCCTCGAAGACACCGATCTACCCCCCATTCCCTTCCCCCTCCCCCTCCCCCCACCCCCTCCTCAACCGGGCCGCGATAACCCAACGCAAACAAAACAAATGAAGCATTATTAAATTGATTAATTAAATTAATTAAATGAGCATTAACGTCTAATCCATTTTAAATATTAATTCTCTCCGCGCGGGGAACAGGCGAAGGGGGAGGGAGGAGACGGAGGAGAGAGGGGAAAAAAAGGAAGCAAAAAGAAAGAAAAAATAAAATGAGTTCGATCCATCATCGCACGAAAGGAGAGGTAAGAGAAAGGAGGAGGGTGGAGGGAGGGAGGAGGGGTGATAAGGAGGGAGGGAGGAGGAAGGAGGAAGGAGGGAGGAGGGAAGGAGGGAGGGGAGGGATGGAGGGAGGGCGGAGGGAGGAGAGGGGAGAGGCAGAGAAGAGGGAGAGGAGGGAGAGAGAGAGAGAGAGAGAGAGAGAGAGAGAGAGAGAGATGAGAGAGGATGAGAGAGAGATGAGAGAGAGAGAGAGAGAGAGAGAGAGAGAGGAGAGAGAGAGAAAAGGGAAGGAGAGAGAGAGAGAAAGAAAAAGAAAACAGCAAAGCAAAAAGGGGGGAAAATAAGACAAAAAGAGCAACGAAACCCATTAAAACAATAATAAAAAAAACGAAAAAAAGCCGATCAAATCCACACCCAAAAGAACAACGAAAAAACCATTACAGGAGAAACGAAAAAAGCCGATCAAATCCAAAAGTCCAAGCGGGCATCCAGCGAATCCGCGAGCATCCACGGGGCGTTCGCGTAGAGCTGCAGCGCGTCACGAACCGGAGCTCCCGCCTCCCGCCCCGCCCGCCCGCCCGCCATCCCCTGCCCTTCTTATTTCACACTCCGCTTCCCCGGCTTCATGGCGCCCGGCTGCCTCCCTGCCGCTGCACGTATCCCTGGCCGCTGCACGCTATCCCTGGCCGCTGCACGTATTGGCCGCTGCACGTATCCCTGGCCGCCTGCACGTATCCCTGGCCGCTGCACATCCCTGGCCGCCTGCACGTATCCCTGGCCTGGCCCACGTATCGCCTGGCCGCTGCACGTATCCCTGGCGCTGGCCGCTGCACGTATCCCTGGCCGCTGCACGTATCCCTGGCCGCTGCACGTATCCCTCTGCACTCCTGGCCGCAGCTCTCGTAAGGCCGGAGCCGCGGTCATGCACGAGAAGGCGGCGACAGAGGGTAGGAGGAGGGGAGGGAGGGAAGTGGAGGAGGGTAGGCAGGAGGAGAGGGAGGGAGAAGGAGGGAGAAGGAGGGAGTGAGGTGGTATGAGGTGAGGGTAGAGGAGAAGGTGGGATGGAGGGAGGGTAGGAGGGGAGTGAAGGTGGGTATGGAGGGAGAGGGAGGAGCGGTGGACGAGGGAGGAAGGGTATGAGGGAGAGGGAGGGAGGAGCGAAGAGGGAGGCGAAGGGTAGGAGGGAAGGGAAGGAGAGGGAAGAGGGAGGGAGGGAGGGAAGGAGGGTGAGGGAGGGTACGAAGATTAGCGGAGGGAAGGAGGGAGGGGGAGGGAGAAAGGGTAGCTGCTGGGAAGGGAGAGAGGGAGGAAGAAGGAAGGAAAGAGATAGGAAGGAGAGAGGGAAGGAGGGAAGCGAGGCGGAAGGGGAGAGAAAGAAAGAAGGAAAGAGGACGCGAGGGCGCGAAAGAAAGAGAGATAGAGTGAAGAAGAAAGAGACAAGGAGAAAAAGTAGAAGGAAGGGAAGGGTAAAAAGAAAAAAAAAAGAGATTGTGGAAAGAATGCACAGAGAAGGAAGAAAGGGAAGAGGAAAGAATTAAAAAGGAGAGGCAAAAATGGAGGAATGAGCAGAGACAGACAGAAACAAACAAACAAATAAGAATGGTGAAGAAAGAGATAAAAACAAAACAAAAATACACCAAGTGATCGACAAGATAAAGAAAAATAACAACCGCAGATTCAATCCGATAAAGAAAAAAGGAAACAAAACAAATAACACAAAATGCCAAACAAAAATGGAAAAAAGCAGGAGCGAATAGGGAGGCGGAGAAAAGAAGATGAAGAAAAAGAGGAAGAGAAGAGAGAAAAGAGAAAAAAAAGAGAAAAGAGATTTGAGAGAAGACAAGAAAAGTGGAGCGAGAGGAGAGAGAGAGAGAGAGAGAGAGAGAGAGAGAGAGAGGAGAGAGAGAGAGAGAGAGAGAGAGAGAGAGAGAGAGAGAGAGAGAGAGAGAGAGAGAGAGAGAGAGAGAGCCAAAGAGGCCGAAAAGAGGTAACGCGAGAAGGGGAGTCTCTGCCACTCCAAACACGAGAGCATAAACACATAAGCCTACATGACCCACAACAATAGCACATGGGGAGACGAGGAGGACAGGAGGAAAGGGGGAGGAGGAGGAGAGGGAGGAGGAGGGAGGGGGAGGGAGAGGAGAGGGGGGAAGGGAAGGGGGGGGAGGAGGAGAGAGGAGGAGGAGGGAGGAGGAGGAAGAGGAGGAAGGGGAAGAGGAGAGGAGAGGAGCAGGATGAGGAGGGGGAGGGGAGGGGAAGGAGGAGGAGGAGGAGGAGGAGGAGGAGGAGGAGGGGAGAGGAAGTGGTGGAGGAGGAGGAAGAGGAGGTGGTAGAGGGGGAGGAGGAGGAGCGAGTGGGGAGGGGAGGAGGAAGAGGAGAGGAAGAGGAGGGCGGAGGGGAGTGGAGGAGGAAAGAGGAGGAGAGGAGACGGGGAGGGGAAAGGGAGGAGGGGAGGAAGCTAGGGAGGAGGAGTGGAGGCATGAGGAGGAAGAGTGGAGAGAGGAGAGGTTGAGAGGAGGGGATGAGGAGGGGACGTAGGAAAGTTAGAAGGAAGAAGTGAGAGGAAGGAAACAGGAGGAGGAGTGGCCGCCGATAGGAATATTAACTGGACCAAAATAATTCTAAAAAATACAAAAAAGTATACATAATAATCTAAAAAAACACAAAAAGATATAACATCATTTAAAAAACGCAAAAAAATATAATATCATTAAAAAAACACAAAAAGTACATACACTAATTCTAAAAAAAAATAAAAATACAAAAAAGTATATACAATTATCTAAAAAAAAAAGTAATATAAAAAATTATTTAAAACACAAAAAGTACATACACTAATTCTAAAAAAAAAAAAAAAAAAAAGTATATACAATAACAAAAAGAAAATCACAGCGGGAGACGCGAAACATTATGCAACATCATGGCCTCATCAAATCGGGAGAAACACGATCTTTTTCGTTTTTCGCTTGTATCCGGTTTCAAGTCCGATGAAACGCCGTGAAATACATTAAAACAAATACAACAAATACACAAAACAAAATACTTAGAACGGGCATGAAGCGATCGAAGAATAATAGCAAATAAAACGGGAAAGAGGGAGATGATAATAGCAATAAAAGAGTAAGAGGGAGAGAATAGCCAAATAAATAGCAATAAAACGGGAAAGAGGGAGATGATAATAGCAATAAAAGAGAAAGAGGGAGAGAATAGCAATAAAAGAGAAAGAGGGAGAGAACAATAGCAATAAAAGAGGAAGCGATCGAAGAATAATAGCAATAAAACGGGAAAGAGGGAGAAAACGAAAATCGAAAAAATGAGAATGTGAGGAGACGGAAAAAGAAAAAAAAAAAACGAAAAACGTGTCAGAAAGAAGCAGAGAGAGAACAGGTGGAATGAAGCCAAGGAGGAGAGAGGAGAAATGTTGTATATAGGGGGGGAGGGAGGGGATAGAGAGGGATAGAGAAGGAGAGAGGGAAGGAGAGAGATAGATAGATAGATTAGAGAGAGAGAGAGAAGATGAGAAGAGAGAGAGAGAGAAATAAGAGAAGAAAAGAAAAGAGAAAAAAAAGAAAGAAAAAAAAGAGAAAACAGAAAAGAAAAGAAAGGAAAAGATAAGAGAGAGAGAGCAAAACAAGCCTCGACTGTTTACATAAACGGGAAAGGGAGAGGGTTGCTCGGAGCAGACATCCGCGAGACAGACAAAGACAGACACGACACACGAGGTAAACAGACGTCATCAAGGACCACCGCTGAACAGACAGGGCTGGGGGGGGGGCGGCGCTCCCTATTTTTTTCACTTTTAAAATGTTTATATATTTTTTTTTTTGCGAGTTCCGGGGAGTAAATATTCGGATTCGAGAACAATTTTTTTTTTTTTACTTCATAATGCTCCCATTTTTTCACTTTTAAAATGTTTATTTATATTTTTTTGCGAGTTCCGGGGAGCAAATATTCGGATTCGAGAATTTTTTTTTTTTTTACTTCAAAATTTTTTTTTTTTTTTTATATTTTTTTGCGAGTTCCGGGGAGAAATATTCGGATTCGAGAACAAATTTTTTTTCTTTTTACTTCATAATGCTCCCTATTTTTTTCCTTTTCTTTTAACAGGTTTATATATTTTTTTGTGAGTTCCGGGGAGTAAATATTCGGATTCGAGAACAATTTTTTTTCTTTTTACTTCATAATGCTCCCTATTTTTTCCTTTTCTTTTTAAAATGTTTATATATTTTTTTGCGAGTTCCGGGGAGTAAATATTCGGATTCGAGAACATTTTTTTCTTTTTTTTTTTACTTCATGATCAGGTGTTCGATCAAATAAGAGAGATTCGTATGATCAAGAAAAAAAATAGAAAATAAAATATATAAAATAGGGGACAAAGCAAGGTACGAGAGAGCAATGGAAGGGTGAGGGAGGCAATTAAGATAATGATCTGATTAAGTGAATTCATCAGCACCCCATCCCCTACAGAAAAAAAAAATTAGGGGAAAATTCAGCTGCTGACAATACCTTAAAACTCTCTCCTCTCTCTCTCTCTGTCTCTCTCCCTCTCTCTCTCTGTTTCTGTCTCTCGCTTTATCGGTCTCTCTCTCTCTCTCTCTCTCTCTCTCTCTCTCTCTCTCTCTCTCTCTCTCTCTCTCTCTCTCTCTCTCACTCTCTTCTCTCTCTCTATGTATATCTTTTGTTACAAACGCACACATAAAACCATATTCGAAAGCAAACCACAACCACCAAAGGAATCTCCTCCCTCACCTTCTTTCCCTCCGCCACAAACCCCGTTAAAAAAATCGCCCTCCTCTTGCCACGAGAACCCCCCCCCCCCACGCCCGCCCGCCGCCCGCCCGCCCGCACGTGACACTTCGGCGCTGGAAGGAGGCGGCCCCGTGCGAGAGGCGCCCGTTGCACAGTCGCGCCAGCCCCCCCCCCCCCCCCCTCTCCGGAAGCCGTAACCGGAGTTCGGCCGCGGCGTTCGGGTCTCGGGTTTTCTTGGCGCCGTCTTCCGTTCGGGTTCGCCTTGCCCTCTTGCCCTTCTCTTGCTCTCTCCCTTCTTGCCATCTCCCTTACCCTCCCCTCTTCTCCTCTCGCTTATTCTCCCTCTTGTCTCTCATTTCTCTCCCCTCTTGCACTCTCCTTAATCTCCCCTCTTCCTTCTCTTACTCTACCCTCTTGCCTCTCCCTTTCCCTTCCCCTCTTGCCCTCTTCCCTCTCTCCTTCCCCCTGCTTGCCCTCTCCATTTCTCTCCCTCTTGCCCTCACCCTTTCCTCCCCTTGCCTCTCCTACCTCCCCTTTCCGGACATAACTGCCTTCGTTGCGTGAACTATCTTCTCCGCTTCCCTTCTCTCGTCCCCTTGCGGTGGGCACCGGATCCGAAACCCCACTTTACCGGTAAGACGGAGCGATGTGTTGCGCATGCGGGTAGTGAGGCTTCGGCGAGCGCCCCCTAAAGTTGAGATAACCCCCCTAGACTGAAAGAGAGAAAGTGAAGCCCCAATGATAGAAGAAGAAGCGAAAGAAGAGGTAGGAAGCCCCGAAGAATAGGTGATAGAAGGAGGAAAGGAATGAGAAGCGAAAGCCGAAAAGGAGAAAGAGAGAGAGAAGAAGACTGCAAGAAGTGAGGAGCGCTAGGAAGTGAAGAAGAAGATGGCACGCAGATCGATGATGAGTTGATGATGGAGAAGCAAGGATGATGATTTGAAGTTAGACCCTGTGAAGGATGCCGTGACTGAAAGAAGAGGTACCCAGTTAGGTGTTGGAAAAGAGAGAGGAAAAGAATAGACAACCAAAAACCTTATGAAACATATTGACCCAAGGTTACCCATTAGTGTGAAAAAATAAGTGAAAGCGAAATGAAAGGAAGAATAAGAGCCCACAGTTAGGGAGAGACCTGAGGTAGGAAAGCACCTGATGAAGCAGATGCCCACTGAGAAGATACCTAATGAAGGAAGGTAGGCTGACGAACCGAAGACGTTCACAACGGTAGGACCACGAGAAACTGAGGTAAAATAAGATTACATAAAGATAGGTGAGGAAACAAGTATTCTTCAACGGAGAATACTCATAAAAAAAATAAAAAACAGAAACCATTAAAGAGCTGGCCATAGCTAGGCCAATGACCACAATGCCCACCAGAACAGCATGCCAACAAAGGAGATCTGCCCGCCGAGAGATGCGCCGAGTTTCTACTAATCAGAATTCTCTTGACCACTAGATGGGACCAAAAAATGGCAGAAACGAAACATACACCGACTCACCTCCTCTGGGCCAAATTGCTATTCACCCCCTTTATTCCGTTCGCCGTACCTCTCTCCGTAGGTTTTCCCCCTCCGTCACCCCTTTCCCTCCGCTTTTCTGCTCAACTTTGCTCCGCTCTCCGAGCTATATATACATTCGCTCACCAAGGCGCCGCTCATGTTAGTTATAAGTCTATTCGTTTATATTTTAGTCATGCTAACGTGCATACCTGAGCCACCCTCACATTTCTTACAAGTAATCCTGTCAAATGTTTTGGAAAATATAGTTCCACTCTCGCCGGTATTACTCCTAGATTTGAAGTTCGCTTGTTCTGCTCATATTGACCGCCTACTTAAACGACTAAACGCATTTTGCGTGCTTTTATGGCATATTATTGAATTAGAGGGGCGAATCACAGGACTTAGTATTATCACAATTAACACCACAACCACACACATCGACACAGCTAACCACCCGAACACACAATCCACACACACAAACACCACCGCGCCCTCGTGAATGTTTTAACTTTCGAGCGCACACATCTTTATCTTGATCACTTATTCCCTGAGTTCCGGCTAATTTTGATCATCAGCGACATTACTAAACTATATAAACCTTAATTAATTTTAATTATGTGTGTGGCGTTAATCTTATAAGCTGTTGAGAAGACCTTCCATATCTCGACTGGTTATGCTCCTACTTTGATAATAAGTTTCTCAATAAAAAAATCCTTGCTCTTGTAGTCGTCCTTTTAAGTATGCCACCTCTCATTAAGACCTAACCGACCTCAGCTACACAACCAAAAACACTGCATAATCATTATGGGGACAGGACAGATAATCATAAAAAATGGCGGTTTATTGAAACTTACTTATAGAATGATAATGTTGATGTAGTTGTTATATTTAAAGTGTTTGGATCTCATAATCAAGTCTCGAAAAATGACATACAAAACAAATCCATGAAATGGTGCTCTATCAGTTGTTGTGGAAAAGTAAGTTGGACGGCCATTGAACTGTAGTCGGAAGATCAAGCGCTCTTCGTGGAAACCCGGATTTGTGCGTGCGTCTGTTTTTAGAACACCAGGTGTAAGCTGTTTCTAACGACGAGCGAATACAAAAGGAAAATATCATCAGGTAAAGTAAGTGGGGGAATAACCAAGTGAACGCTTAGAAAATTATCAGACTCATACGACAAATAAAATTGCTCCTTGACGCAATCTAGTGTCGTTAATGCATATATTAAAGTGCCAACAGTAATCTCTTGGACATGGCGACACAACCCTGCAAAAGATCACGAAAATTGTCATAAAAATACACATACATTTATCAAAGAGGATAGGACAACAAAGACCACCATAATAAGGTTCAAGCAAATGGGAACGAAGCCTTACTCAACAGTTGCTATTCAGTCTCTTAAGCCTCTTAGCCTGCCCAGACGTAAGCTCACTCCTGCCACGACGTAAGCCTCCTCCATGCCACGACGTAGCCTCCTCCTGTCACGACGTTTAAATCCCCACTCCTCTCTTTGTTATCTACAGCGCTACACAGCATAAGACACACTACTCCTTACCATCGATCGCAAGCCTCCTCACCATCTCTACAACGTACCTTAAGAACACTCACAGTGCCTCAGGGGAAACTACGACGAACGACTCACTTTTCGTGCCTCTCACACACCACATACACCAAAACTGGACCACCGATCTCTAAAGATTATATTATACCGGACGATAATGCCCAGACAGAGTAACTGTTGAATACCACACCCGCCTCCTCCTGCCTACGACGTCCGAACCAGCGGTTCGTCCCGCTATAAAGCTACAGAGGACACCCTTAACAAGTTTTTGGGGTCGTTTTTCACTCGCACACGCCAAACAGAAGACGTAAGCAGGTGGCAATTCCCCTGGTGCGACGAAGCGTAATGTTAACTCTTTCCTGGCCCAAATCTCCACGCGACGTACCCGGCAGCCTTGTTCTTCTCTGTTGGACACGGCTCTCCATTTCGGACGCTTTAAGACAACAATCCTGGGCGTGGGAGCCGTACTGTGATTTGCCTGGATAGTTCCCCCCCCCCACTTCTGGCGGTGAGGGCGTCACAATCTCATTCTACTGGTGAGGGAGAGCCGACGACGAGGCCTCCTCCGCCACGACCGTAAGGCCTTCCTCCTGCCACGAGTAGAAGCCGTCCCGCTGCCACTATCGTAAGCGCTCCTCCTGGCCTACGGACGTAGGCCTCCTCCTGCCCACGACGTATAAGCCTCGCTTCTGCCACGACGTAAGCCTCCTCCTCGCGCGCCGTGCCAGGGAGTCCGAGCCCTCGTCGCCGGCGCCCCTCGCAGGCAGGACACGGAGCTCGCCGGGGACTTCCTGGGGCCTTCCGATGAGGGGGCGCGGAGGCGGCGGGTGTAAACAGAGCCTCCGTCGGTGTCGGGAAGATTTACTAATAAAGCCGCTGCTGGGTGTGGACTCTGGGCACTGTTGCTGGCTGCGGGAGTGTCACAGAGACGCGCAGAGATGTGAACATTTATACACAAAACCAGTCCAAAAAGCGCCGGAAAGACGCGAGCACACAGCGCAAACATTTGCATTTCTCCTCTCTGTCTCTTGGTCTCTGTGCTCTTTCGCCCTCTCTCTCTCTTGCCTGCTCTTGTCTCTTTCCTCTGTCCCTCCTCTCTCTTCGCTGCCTGCCGTCTGTCTCTCTCGTCATCTCTTCTCTCTCTCTCGATCTGCAATCTGCTCTGCTCTCGATCTCTCAGTGCTCTCTGCTCTACTCTCTCCTCCTCTGCGTCTCGTGCTAGCTCTCTCTCTGCGTCTCTCACTCTCTCTCTCCATCTTCCCTTCGTCATCGACCTGCCTCCCTTCTGCCGGCATCCGAGTCAACCTCTCGTCCACTCGTAGTTCCCCTCTCTCCCTCGTCTCCTCTCTGCCACTACCTCTTTCCTCTCTCGCACTCCCTCCCGTCCTTCTAGTCACACACACAGGCGTGCACACGGGTAAGGAAAATCGACAAAATCTTCCAACTTTATAAAATCTTGTTCCTGGACGTAGCATATCATTAAGGACACGCCTTATAATAAAACTTCTCGTCACCAGACATTTACATAATTTATACACGTGTCCCAGACGTCAATCCCTTCCCCCAAATATTTTCCAAAATCCCCTGCCGAAAAGAGAGAGAGATAAATACAAGAATAAACACAAAAAAAAGTATATATGCAAAACTAAACACAAATATGTAAGCAGGGGAAAAAACACGAAGAAAATATACACAATATATTGTTAAGAAGAAAGAAAAACGAAAAATAAAAATACACAATATATTCTTAATAAGAAAGAAAAAAAAAAAACGAAAAAATAAAAATGCAAACCAACACCCGAGGCAATTCCGGCAGACGATCAATTTTATCGCGAGACGAGTTTGGAAGCTCAGGTCAAACGGGGTCAACCCAGGTCACACGCTCTCCTCGCGCGCTTCTTAGCCAGCGAAGGTTCCCCTCCCCCTCCCGTCCCCCCCCCCCCCTCGGCCCTACTGAGGGAAAGAAAAGTGAAAGACGAAGACCCTGATAATTGGAAAGAGACAAGAGAGATTGAATTGCGAAAGAGGAAACGAGGCGATGTGATAAGCACGGCAGCCAGGAGATGAAGGAAGAGAGGAGGAAGAGGAAGGAGGAAGGGAGATGTAGGAGGAGGAGGAGGAGGGGAGGAGATGGAGGAGGAAGGAGGAGGATGGGGAGGAAGAAGGAGATGGGGAGGAGGAGGAGAGAGGAGGGGGAGCAGGGGAAGAGATGGAAGAGAGGAAGGAAGATGGGAGGATATGGAGAGGAGGAGGAGGAAGAGAAGATGGAAGAGGGAGGAGAGAGGGAGAAGAGGGAGGAGGAGGAGGAGGAGGAGGAGGGCGAGGCAGATGATAGGTTATACCTGCCACAGCTAAAATTAGAGCGAGATCTGGTGGCAGTGCTCCGGCCACTTCCCGTTCCCTTCCCCTCCCCTCCCCTCCCCCTCCCCCCTTCCCCCACACAAGGCCTTCTCTTCCACGAATTTACGTAAATAAATTAATTTTCCACTCAAAAACGAAAAGGAAAAAAATGAAGCAAAAATCACAAGAGAAAGGAGAAGAGGGAGGGGAGGAGGGAGAGGGAGGGAGGGAGGAGAGAAGAGAGAGCGAGGGAGAGGGAGGAGAGAGACGAGAAGAGAGAAAGAGAGAGAAGAGAAAGAGAGAGAGAAAAGAGAAGAGAGAGAGCGAGAAAGAGAGAGAACGAGAAGAAGAGAAAACGAGAGGTAGATAGATAGAGAGAAAAACAGGGAAAAAAACGCCAGAAAGAGCAGCAGCAACACACAAAACAAAGCCAAAACCCCATCAGATAAATCAGATCATAATAATAATCCTCCACATCTATAATAAACGGGGTAAACAGGATGAGGGTGACAGCGGAGTGCCTGCCCCCTCTCCCTACCTCTCCCCTCTTTCTCTAACCCCTACTTCACCATATAATCGGGCTCCCCTCTCCCAATCTCCCTACCTCGCTACTGTGCCATGGTGTCCCCAACCGCGTGTGTCCTTCCCAATTCCCTCCCCAACCCCTCCCCAACCCTAACTCTCCCTGTATATTTCCTTCCCCATAACTCATCCTGTGACATTCCCTCCCCAACCCCAACCCCTGTGCCTGTTCCCTCCCCAAACCCCAAGATCGCCCCCGAGCCATCCCTAACAAAACCCCTACTTCGCCCCAGCTGTTGTATTCCCTCCCCAACCCCTACCCCGCCCCCAGCCAACCCCCAACCCTACCCCCTACCCCGCCTTCCGGCCATACCCCAACCCCTTAGCCCGCCCCCCGCTGCCATTCCTACCCAAACCCCTCCCCCTCCCCAGACCATACCCCTAACCCCTACCCGGCCCACAGACCATATCTCCAACCCCACCCCCTCCTCCCTCACCCCGCAGGCACCGATAAAACCCCGCCAGACCCCCGCCGCCCACCCCCTGCCGCCCCACTCCCGTTTCCGCCGCACTCGGAGGCCGGGCGCATTCCTCGGGGGCGTGACGGAGGCGTCGGCATGGCGTGGCGCTCGTCGTCGTCGGTCGTCGTCCCTTATCCTCTATCCGAAGGAAAGAGGATACGCGCGCCAGCTGTGAGGGGAGCGTCGTCACCCGAGTGGACCCAACCTGGAGACGTTTCTCGGACGTTTTACGGCGCGCGGGACGTAAGCTCGTGGCCGGGATCGTGACGCGAGGACACGTGAGGGGAAAAAAAACTCGCGCTTTCATCACAGGACATCGCCCATTTGGCCCCAGATTTTTCAATTAACCATTCCCGCGTCGAACGTCTCTGTCTGCTTCGGCTTCCTCTTTATCCTATCCGTTCGCGCCTCCCCTTTCAACCAAGCGTTCAGTCGTCAGTCGTCGGTCGTGAGTGTTCGAATTTCCCAGAAGCGGCGAAGCGTCGCGGACCCCCAGCGACGTTGGCCCCTCGGGGATGCCGCCCTCCCGCCCTCCCGCCCCACGCGCCCGCATAATCACAGGGTGCCTCGGCCGTCCTCAGGGACCCTCGCCCTTCAAGGCCTCCTCCTCCTCTCTACCCCCCCCTCTCCCTCCCCCTCCCTCCTCCTCCTCCTACTACTCTCTCCTCCCTCCCCCTCCTCCTGACTCCTCCCCCTCCCCCCTCCTCCTACTCGCGTCCTCCCTGCGCCCGCTCTTCTACTCCTAGCGTTCCCCCGAAGCCCCGCGGATGCAGACTCCCTCCCCCCTCCCCTCCTCTTCCTCCTGACTACGTTCCTACCCCCCTCCTCTCTGTCCTCTTCCCTATTCCCCCTCGCTCCGCCACGCCGCCCGCAGAGCGTCGCAAGGAGGACGCGCTCTGCCTGCCGAGCGCAGGTCAGTCGGCGCAGAAGCACGGCGGGCACGCTTTCGTGAAGAGACAGGAACTAAGGGACACGCCACGAACGTAACACAATACGACTTATAGATGATGCTTGCGCTGTGAAATATATACACTCGTAAATATGCACAATTGAAACCATTGGGAAGAAACATTCTTTAGCATGCATACTTCTCATTCTTAAACTCTCACTCCCTGCTTCACTGGGTTTCCCCCAACCTCCTGTCTGACTCCCTTCCACGCTCCTGTACGGACGCCACCCGTATACTGTTTTGTGTATCCGTAGCGCATTCTGGTGCCTCCAATCGCCTTCATGTCTCTCTCTCTCTCTCTCTCTTCTCTTCTCTCTCTCCTCTCTTCTCTCTCTCTTCTCTCCTCTCATCCTTTTTGTAAGATGTAATTTTTCTTTGTCTCAATAAACGTGTCAAAGTCAAAGTCAAAAAGTCTTTCTCTCTCCCTCCCGGTGTGTGTGTGTGGTGTGTGAGTCTGTGTGTGTTGTGTGTGTGTGTGTGTGCTGTGTGTGTGTGAGAAGTGTGTGGATTGTGTGTGTGTGTTGTGTGGATGATGTGTGTGTGTGCTACAAGAATGAGGAAGAATGCAAAGGAAGATACAAGTGAAAAAAGAAAAAGAAAAGGAAAAAATAAACGCGCCGAAGGAGATATTAGAGGGATGAGACAGGAGGGAAAACCACACGCAGACAGAGACAGGGGAAAAAGGACCAGGGGACCATGACTGCATCGAAAAAAAATGAACGCGGATTTCCACACCTTCTCCGTCAGTCGCGTGCACAGATAACGAATAGCATCTTTTATCGGCGGTTAGATCAACAAAAAAACATTAAGTAGACTGGCTCGTGCGAAACTGGAGGGGTAGAATGGAAATGAGGAAGGAGGAAGAGGAGGGATGTGTAGGAGGAGGAAAGGGAAGGATGGGGAAGGGCAGATGTGTAAGGAGGGAGGAAGGAGGCGAGGAATGAGTAGGAGGAAGGATGGGGTAGGAGGAAAAGAGGATAAGGAGGAAAGGAGGAGTGAAGGGGGGAAGGAGAGAAGAGTGGAAGGAGAAAGGGAGAAAGGAAGGTAGGAAGAGGGAAGACAGGAAGCAGAGGAAAGTGGGAGAGAGAAGGAGGGAAGGGAGGAAGAGGGGAAGAGAGCGAGGTGAGGAAGGGAAGAGAGGAAGGAGGGAAGGGGGGGGAAGAGGAAGATGAGGGCAGGTGAGGAAGGGAGAATGAGGGGGTAAAGTAAGAGAGATGAGAAAGGGCAGCGGCGGGCTGAAGGATTCGGCTAAAGTAAGTAGTGAAAGGAAAGGAAAAAAATTGAATAAAGCAAGGAAGAAAGAGGCGGGGAGGAGAAGGAGGGATGCGATGGAAAAGGCGAAACAGGGGAAACCGATACTTCAAGAGACGATGAACAGGACAGATACAGGGAAGATTAAAGGAAAGAGGGAGGACATGGAGCCAGGGGCAGGAGTAGGGAAATGAATAGAGGCAGGATGGGCAGGGAAGTAGGAGGAAGCATCCAGGGGGCGGAGGGAATAGGGGACGGAGGCAGGGGCAG